>JANHGL010014556.1:19836-44356 GCA_024611195.1 Ceyx melanurus | reverse complement strand
GGCTGGGGTGCCGGAGGGAGGTGCTGCCCCGCTTGCTGTGGGGCAAAGCGCAGGGTGGGTGCGTTGGGGAGAGCTCGGTGGTGGTGGTGGGAGCAGGAGGGTGCTGGGTTGCTGGGTGCTGGTGCTGTGTTGTTGCTGTCAGGTGATTTTCTGGCTGCTGCTTCCTCCTGGCGTGGGGTCAGCAAGTAGTTTGCTCTGTGGGAAGGTTGCCATGTCCTGCATGTGCTGGCTCATGGCCCTGGTGGCAACCTGAAGGGCTTGTCTAGCCAGTTGAGAAGGGGAAATGAAGTGATGGGAACAAGTTTTCTAGAGAATGGGTCTGATTTAGAAGTCTCTTACATCAGCAAGTTTTTCTGAGGCTGTTGGCCTTGGCATGACTTGCCCAGAGAAGCTCTGGATGCTCCACCCCATAGAATTATTCAAGGCCATGTTGGACGGGGCTCTGAGTGACCTCGTGGGTGATGCCCCTGCTCAGGGCAGGGGGGTTGGAATGAGATGATCTTTAAGGTCCCAACCCAAACAGCTCAATGGTTCTGTGAATTCAAGGTGCAAGGTGTTTGGTGGGAGAGGCTGGGTGTCCCCCTGTCCCTGCAGGGATGATCTGTGGCTTGTGCTTTGGGACATCCAGCTCTGGAGCTGTGTTTTGACTGGTGGTGTTGGCTCCCACCAGCCCCCAAAACAGAAGCTGTACTGGAGGTCTGTGTGTCCTCCTGTTCAGTAATGGATAAGGGATGGAAGTTGTTAGCACTGAGCTGGTGTGAGCTTGGTGGCAAAGCAGGGACCACCAGGTCTCAAGCTGTGCTGGGAACATTCTCATCTTCTCCCCAAAACCTTCCTGTGGGGTGACAGATTAAAAAAAGAAAAGGAGAGATAGTCCTGTAAAATTTGGAGGAGGGCTATGAGCTCAGAAGGTTTTGAGGACTCATCCTGGAGCTCCTGGTCACTCCTGCCAGACCAACTCTTGAAATCCCTGAAGCTCTTCTCATGGAGGTGACTGGGGGATTGAAGTTGGGACAGCACTTGTCTCCTGTAAACACTAATGAGTGCCTGCCCAAGATGGCCTGTCCTGGTGTCACTTACTCTGATGACAGCCCAACTGGGTGCTTTAATCCCCATCCATCTCCTTTTTATGTGACTTACCCATGGTGAAAAGTAGTTGGATCCCCAACTCATTTTAATGAACACCACTTTGGCTCGGGAGGAGTTTGTAGCAACTCCTGAAAAAACCACCTTGCTTTTTGAATTCAGAATTTAAAAAAACCACCATTTGATGCACAGACTTTGGCACGTGGGACCTGGCAGCGTGGCAAACCCTCAATCCCTCCCTCCTCAGTTGGGAGAGGGACCTCACTGGGCTTGGATCTCTCCTTCCATCCAGGATGTGCGACCGCAACGGCGGGCGGCGGCTGCGGCAGTGGCTGATCGAGCAGATTGACAGTGAGCTGTACCCTGGCCTCATCTGGGAAAATGAGGAGAAAACCATGTTTCGGATCCCCTGGAAGCACGCTGGGAAGCAGGACTACAACCAGGAGGTGGATGCTTCCATCTTCAAGGTAAGGGCCAGAGGGTTAGTGCTTTTTCTTCACTCTGTTCTGCTTCGCACTTGCTGGTAGTTCCCTTGGTGGATGTGTCCGTGTTCTTTGAGTTCCTCACCTCAAATTAATTTCTTAGACTCTCCTGAGGGTATTTTTTCCTTTTTTTGGCCAAATGTTGGTACCAGTTTTAAGGTTTTTTGCAGTATGAGTCATGACATGAGGAGCTGGATGTGTTCCCTTTGACCTGCTCTAAACTTCTCATGCTAGCCTGGAGAAAAGACTGGATTTACCAAAAAACATACTTTGCAGGAGGGAAGGAGTTTTTGGATTTCACTAAGGAGGGTGGATTTCCAGTTTTAGGGGAAAAAAAAAACCCATCTGGAATTATAAAGGTCAGGCTCTTCCCCAGGAATTCCCTTCCAGCTTCCAAGTATCCCCACTAGTGAGTGAGTTTGCTTCCAGACCAGTTTGGGAGCACTGGGTGATGAGGGTGGTGGTGAATTCAGCCATCTGAAAAGAGATGCAAATCTCTTAAGTAAATGTTGTGGCTTTTCTTTAAATACACACATTTTGCAATCACCCTTCAGGGGTAAAATCCATTCCCCCACCAAAAGCACAAATGATCTGATTTGAAACCAGCTTTTGTTTATCAGCCAGGAACTGGGGAAAATGGAGTTGATTTTGATTTCAACCAAGGTGTTGCTGGGTCATTAGGAGCACCACTGCTTCAGCCACCATTGGCACATCCCCAGCAGCTCCTGCCCTGTTGGTGTGGGGATGAACCACCTCTTTTTGAAGCCTGGGTGCATGGCTGGGACAGATGGAGCTGGTGGGCACCCAGCTGCCTGTTCCCATATGGATGGTGGAGAGGGTGCAAGGGGCAGAAGGTGGGGAGAGCCAAGCTGCACTGTGCAGCCTCAGCTCCTTCACCTCTGAGGCTTTTCCAGAGCTCATGTGGAGAAGAATTTGCTCTCTCTTTGCCTTCTTTTAGGCCTGGGCTGTTTTCAAAGGCAAGTTCAAAGAGGGGGACAAAGCAGAGCCAGCCACTTGGAAGACCCGGCTGCGCTGTGCTTTGAACAAGAGCCCTGACTTTGAGGAGGTGACAGACAGATCCCAGCTGGACATCTCTGAACCCTACAAGGTCTACAGGATCGTGCCAGAGGAGGAGCAGAAATGTGAGTGCCATGGTGAGGGACTGACCCCTGCGTGGGTCGGGTCCTGCTGGTAACCACAGGCTTGTGCCACTGACCTATATCTGAGCAGAGCTTCCTGGCTGGGCTCTGCTTGTCCTGCTTTGCAGAACACCTCCCCTGTGTCACTGTGGTGACAGGGAGGGGGAGGAGGAGGAAGGACAGGCTGGTTTTTCTACCCCCTCTAAGCAGCCACTTAGGGGCTAAGGGAGGTGGCCAGCTTGTGTGAGCTTCCATCCCATCAGGGTGTTGCAAGGGGCAAATCCCAAATCCTTTCCATTCAGGGAGGTATTTGAGCCTCAACCCCTTCTCCTCCTGATGCCAGGAAGGTGTCACAAATCCCTTCTCTCTTGCCAGCAGTGATTGAAGCATCAGTAAATTCAGAGAGAGCAGTTGCTGCTGCAATGGCTGGTGTGGTGCAGGTCACACTAAGAATATCTCTGGTTGTGGTTGAGGGGTGTGTGCTTTTTCCTTTTTTTTTTTTTAAGTAAAAAAAACCCAACCCAAACCTCATGAAAACAACAAAAAAACTTAATATCTTGCTGCCAGGAAATCTGCCTTTAGCATCTTTGGTCTCCTCTGGCTGTGTTCACAGGGGGGTGCTCACTGCTGCTATGCAAATGGAGCTGCAGGTTCCCACCACTGCTCGGGGTGGCTGGTGGAAAAAGGAGAAGCAGCAGCAACCCTGGTCCCTGGGGGGGGCTCAGAAAAAAAGGCAGAAAACCCCAACCTGTCTCTGCTACTGGCTGCATTCTTGAGTTGCTTTGCTGCTGATCACTGTGCCAATTGGTTCTTGGTCCTGAAAAGCAGCTCTGGGTGGAGCTACTACAAACCCCCAGCTCTGAGGGTGCTGTGATTCTCAGTTTCATAACTTCCTTGGGTTGAAGGGTTTCTACAAGCTGGTGGTGAGATAAGCTGTGGCTGGAGGGGGGGCCACGTGTGTTCTCACTACCACTTGGGTTTTCCTCCCAGGCAAAACTGGCACCACCAATGGCACTGGTCCCAGTGAGGTGGCAGAGATGGACTGCAGCTCCTCGGCCATTGATGACCTCATCAAAGAGGTGAGCCCTTCTCCTTTGGCCCAAAGCAGGTAGATGGCCAGGAATTGCTCAGTGAAAAAGTGGTGCCTTCCTAAAATTCCACCTGCCAAGCTTTACAGGGCAGGGCACTGGGTTTGGCAACTCTTTTTGAGCTTGAGTGGCTCATGCTATTTGCAGCTGGGTGGGGGAGACCTTTGCTGGGGGTCAGAGGCTGTTTCTTGGTGGTGTCACCTTGGGTTGCTTCTGCTTGGTAGCTCTCCAGGGTCAAACTGATGTGTACAGCCTGGGAAATGCCAAGCTTGCCCTCTCTAACCCCAAAAACTCCTTGGCATCCCATTGGTGTTGCCATTTGGCCCCTCTTTGAGGGCTACAAGTGGTTTGGTGTGGGGAAGCAGCTGCCTGAGGCATCAAACCTGCTCTGATCTCAGTGTTGGGTCTCACCAGCCTCCCAGTGTAGATGAGTACCTGGGGATCATCAAGAGAAGCCCCTCACCCCCCCAGGAGACCTGCAGGAACCCCCCAATACCTGACTGGTGGGTGCAGCAGCCCAGCCCTGGTAAGTAGCTCTTAGTGTTTGTGATGTTTAATGGGACTGAGAATTTTAGGGGCAGAATGGACTTGCCCTCCAGTGTTTGATGGACAGCAGTTGTATTTTATTTTCCTTATTAAGGCTACTTAAAGGTAATTCTGAATGCTGTGGTGCTTAATAACATGTGATCCACCTGCCAGCATGTGCTGGCATCTCCTGTGTGGGAGATGAGAAACCTGGGAGAGAAGATAGGACTGGGGGGAGCACTGGGGTTTGGGAGCTGGACATGTAGACTCAGCTCTTCTTTCTCTCTGCCCACAGCATTGCCCCTGGTGAATGGATATTCCAGCTATGAGCAGCATAATTCAGGTGGGTCCCCTGCTCAGCTCCAGAAGGTGGCTATCAAAAGTCCCTCTGGGGCTTGGCCTTTGATGCATGGTGGCAGAAGGTGGCTCTGACTTTGCCCCTCATCTTGGGGAAGGCTTTGGGAGGTGCTGAGGAGTCACAGGGTTTGCATGCTGAGCAGAGCTGTGTCCTACCTGCTGTCCTGTGGTCATGGTCCATGGCATGCTGAGCTCCCCAGGGTTGCTGGGATCAGATTTGCCTTTGGTGGGGGAGATCTGCCCGTGGCAAGGGATGTGTGGAGCAAAGATAGAAGGGGCTCAGCACTGGGAGCTCTGGCTTGGTCAGAGATCTCCTCTAGCCAGCAGGAGGTCTCCATCATCAAGTGAGACTTCATCCCTGGAAATACTGATGCCTTCATGGCATTTGGGCACTAGCGAAGAGCAGGCAGGACTTGTCTTCTCCAGATGAACCATGGATGTGCCTCTCCCTTTCACAGCTTACTCCCAGATGGTGATCAGCTTCTTTTATGGTGGAAAGCTAGTGGGCCATGTCACCACCTCCTGCACAGAGGGCTGCAGGATCTCCCTCAGCCAGCCCTCCAGCCACGGGGAGAAGCTGTACACCTCAGAAGCCCTGGAGAACGTGAGGTTCCCCTCGGCCGACACCATCCAGAACGACCGTCAGAAGCAGATCACCAAGAAGCTCTTTGGGCACCTGGAGAGGGGTGTCCTGCTCCACAGCAACAAGCAAGGCATCTTCATCAAGAGGTTGTGCCAGGGTAGGGTCTTCTGGAGTGGGAACACCGTGGTCTACAAAGACAGGCCCAGCAAACTGGACCGGGATGAGGTGGTGAAGATATTTGACACCAACTTGTTCTTCAGAGGTTTGTAGGAGTTTTGTTCCATCTTCATCCACTTGGTGGGGTTGAAAGGGTGGAGCCCCTTGGCTTTGGAGCACTTTGGAGCCCATCACTGATGGGTCACCAAGTGCTCTGGATGAGCAGCTGATGCCCCCAGACCTAAGAAAGAATAACCTGCTGGTTTGGGTCGCTTTGCAAACGCCTCCCACTTGGAGGCCACAAAACCAACTTCTCTTGAGCCCACACCTTTCTCCCGTGGTCCCAAAGCTGGGGAGCAAATTCAGGCAGCTTTCCAACTCTTCCCTTCTTGCAGAGCTGCAGCAGTACTACAACAACCAGGGTCGCTTCCCAGAGAGCAGAATCACACTGTGCTTTGGAGAGGAGTTCCCAGATGCTGTTCCACTCCGGTGTAAGCTCATCCTTGTCCAGGTATGGAGGGGGATGCTCTTTGGGGCTCTGCTGCTGGGTTTCTCCCCTTGTCTTGCACATTACTGCCCTTTTTTTTCCCTTCCCCACCCCCAAGTAGGGTTCTTTCTTCAGCCCCCAGAGCCATAGATGGTGTTGGATGGGGTGGTTTCTGCTCCTCAGGTTCCTCCAGGAACCTCTGAGGTTCTTGGGCTGTTGTTTGATAAACTCCTTGAGTTGGGTAGATCCTGTTTGCAAAGAAAGCTCCCAAATGGCAGAAACTTTTCTAAACTTCTGGAAAATCTCTTCTCTTCCTCCTGTTCCTGCCTCTTGGTGCTGCCTGGAATGGTTAAGGGATGGCCTTAAGCTGAACAGCCTGCAGTGGAATTGGGAAACCTTCAAGAGGATGTAGGAAGGGATGGGATGAGAGGGGCACCCCCCATGGTTCTGGCCAGAAACTTCTCCTTGGAGAAGCTGAAGCAATTCTGGGATGTCAAAGCCTTGGGACAATGCAGAGGGTGTTTTGGGAGCCAGCACTCAGTGTGGGTCCTTGATGTGGCCTGGAGGGCACAGGGAGGGTGTTGCATCCACCCTTGAGCAACCACAGACCCACCAAGCCTGTGAGGTCCTGGAAGGGCTTTTACAAGTTCAGAAGACTGGTCCTGTGCCTCCATCCACAACTCTGACCTGGTCCACTTGCTTTGGATGCCAGAGGTTCATTCTGCATGTTCTGGGACATCCCTCAGCCTGTCCTCACCTCCCTGCAGCTCTTGTGCTGAGGTGGCTTGTGGAGTTGGAGCTGTAGTCCTGCCTAGACCTAGGTCACCTGTGTCTTTTTGGCCCAGCTGCTTTGCTGCCTCTCCCACCCCACACCCCGTTGCCTGGCAGTGAGCTAGAGGTGCCCAAAGAGGTGGTTCTTCATTCAGCATCCTCATGTCTTGCCTTTTTGCACAGGTGGAGCAGCTGTGTGTCAGGCAGGTGGTGGAAGAAGCTGGCAAGACCTGCAGCAGCAACCCCATGGTCCCCATAGCTGATGAGACACAACATGACCAAGTGTACAGGATCTTCCAGGACATCTGCACAACACACCAGAGACCACTCTTCAGAGAAAACCAGCAGATTGCTGTCTGAGCCTCCTGTCTCCACTTTGGGGGGGTTGATCTAGATCCAATTTGGTCCCATTAGTGCCTAAATTTCCCCTTTTTTTTTGGCAAATTGGGTTTAGTTCTCTGTTTCCAGTCCAGAGTCTGTGTCACTAGAGGAGTAAAACTGGCCATGAGGAAGCAGGTTGGATGCTCAGCATCCATCCTGCAAATGTTTTACTGCTGAAAATGACTTTTTTTAGCAGGCAGGGTAGTCCCAGGACCATTGTTTCTGTCTCATGGCAGGGGGAGGAGGAGGGAGGGAAGCTCAGGGCTGGCTTTGCTTTCTGTCACCTTTGTTAATGGCCAGTCAAGCAGAACCCAAACCCAGCAGCTACAGTGACCTGCCCCAGCTCTCTGCAGCTCAGACCTTGCTGAGAACAGCAATTTAGTAAATTTAGGAAGTAACTCTTGAGGAAAAAAAAATAAAAAGCCTTAAAAATACTCAAACATAGGAAATTCTTTCCAGAAATCAGCTTATTTTCCCTCAAAGAGTCCTGCTGATGGAAGACAGGGTGTGCCTTCCAAGAGAACCTTCTTAAATCCCTCTATTTTTTCCTACAAAGTTTATGTTGATCTGTAATACCAAAGTAGTTTGGAATTCAGAGGCCAGTGTGGAGATGATCTAATTGTTGAACAGAATAATTTAGGAATCTTAATTATTATTGTGTTTCGTGTTGGTTTTTTTTTCCTCACCAGAGCCAGAATTTCTATCAATACACATCTTTAATTGTAAAGACAGCAGCATAGTGTGACTAGGTTGGCTTCACCCTCCCCAACACACGTGTTGGGGTCTCCCAAGTGTGACCAGGCAGCAGCATCCATGTGTAAATCCTTGTGAACATGCTTCATGTGCTCACCAGGCCCTAGGGAGCTGCTTGGGCATGGGGCTTGTGGTGGACACGACCTGTGGTGACACATGTGTGTCTGTGTGACTAAGCTGCCTATTTATTTTATGCCTGAGGTCTGTTGATTTTCTTTTGTTAGTTGTTTTTTAATCTTCCTGCAATTAAAATGCTCTATTTTGTAGCTTTTTTTTCTTCCAACGTGGTGTTTTTTTTCTGGGTTGTGGTGAGTTGGGGCTCTTATCTCTTGGTGTCTCTGCTCCTGCCCTGGTGTGACTTGTGGTGGGGGCTGTTGTCACCTCCTTCCATCTCTGTCATTCCCTCCCTGTCATCTCTGAGGCAGGAGAAAAATGAGCCAAAATGCTCTAATGTGATGGAGGGACCAAAATGAAACCTCCCTCCTGGGACCTTTCCAGGGAGCACAAAGATGGGTCCCTTCCCATCTGCCACAGCACTGACCTGGGTGTCCTCAGCTCTCTGAGCTGGGCTGTGGTGCTGCAAGGTCATGGAGGGGGAGTGGTTGTTTAGGGTCCTGCTAACCTAGTGTTGTCCCCCTGTTAGTGCCTGGTGGAGCCATTCCTCACTGTCTTCTCCATCCACCCTTTTCATGGATCCCAGTCTAGTAAAAGAGGAAAAACCAAGGGCAAAACTTGTCTGAAAAAGTAAATGTTGCATCAGGAAAGGCTTGAGCATCTGCACCCTCACTTGCTTTCTCTTTAAGCCTGTGTTTGGAACAGCATCTCAAGAGGTTCTGGAAGGGTGTGAGGACCATGATTGAGCTGTCTCCATGCCCCCCCCTTTCAAGGACAACCATGAAGTCCTTCCCCCCAGCAGGTTCTGCTGTGTGCTCTAGGTCAGACCTACTAAGGGAAACACCAGCCTTCCTGGGGTGACCTTGGGAAGGGATTCCTGGAGATCCAAGCAGCTGGAGGATGTCCCCTTAGGGAGATGCTGAGGAGGTGGAAGCAAAGCTGTCCTTCCTGCTTAGGTATCAAAGCAGATCAGCCATTTCTTTTATTTTCTGCTGCTCTGCCTTTTTCTATGAGCAACAGAGACCTTCCTAGTTGTGTGTGTGTGGGCAGGACACAGTTAAACTCTGAGGACCCTGACCCTGGGGTGAGCTGACCACAGCTCACCTCTGCTGGGAGGTGGTTCAGTCTGTAGGACTGCTGGTGGTTTTGAGGTGAGCAACTCATCCTTCTTAGTAAAGCCCTCCCTTAAAATAATTCAATGTTCAGCTGCTGTGGAACTTGAAGCTGATCCTCCTGCATCCCTCCAGGGGAAGCAGCTGGTGGCTTCTGTCCCAAAGAGCAGTTGGTGTGTGGTGGACAACACACAACTCAGAGTGCCCTGAGATGGGAGAACCAGCTGAAGCTTTGTGGTTCTACACTCAGATTAAGGGAAGCCCTGCACCTCAAGCTGTGCTGTGAGCACCTCTCTGTTGTTCAGTTGCTCTCCACACCCCAACTGCTTTGGTGGGACACTTGCAGTCCTGCCCTTGCCTTTGTGCATGTCCCTGGCAGGCATCTTGGCACGGAGCTTTGGTTCTTGTGAGCAGAGATGGCTGCAGACCAAGATTTGTGAGGATGCCCCAGGATCTGAAAGGTGCTGAGGTCCCACCATACCTGTAAGCTCTGATGGGATGATGAGGTGGGTCACCTTGCAGGTACACCATTGGCCTTCATCCCCAGACTTTCCCTGCTCCTGAGGACCATCAAGACATCCCCTTGGGGGTTTAATTCAGTTCCAGTGCTTGGTGCTCCCTCAGAGCATGAAGAAAACTCACCTCCTTGTGTGGGAGGTGCCTGGTGGGGGTGGGGGGAAAGTGGGAGCAAGGCACATGCTGGAACAACACATGCCCACTTGTGAAACACATGATGGGCTGCAGGCTGGGACACCATAAACAGCACCTGTGGTTTCCCCAGATGTCCTGGTGCAAGTCCTTCCTCAGAAACACCATCTTGTGCTTGCCTGGAGCCACCTGCTACATATTCAGGGCTCTTTCAATTTCCACCCCAAGACCACAAAGGGACAGGGGGGGAGCAGAGGTACCTTTTGTTGGAACTGGCTGCCCTGTTTATTTTTAGGGTGACCATTGAGCCCAGAGCTTGGTTTGGGACTGTGCTCCACAGAACCATCAGAACAGCTTCTGTCTTCAGCAGCTTCCAAGCCATGTCCAAGAGGAGACACTTGGTGGTAAAAAAAGGGGACTGGGAAGGAAACTGTGGGATGGGGTCTTATGGCAGAGGTGGGATGCAAGACAGTGGGGTGTGTGACTGTGGGCAGAGCTCCTCCTCTTTGCTCAGTCCTCAGGTATGACTTGCAGTAGTGTTGGATTTGTGTTTATTGCCTGGCCCAAGCTGGATTTCCCCATCCTGAAATCCAACCCAGGAGAAACCTCTGAGGCTGATGTTGACTCATGGATGAAAGACCAGCAGATGAGAGCAGGTTTTGCATTAGATTGCACTGAGATGCTTTGGCCCAAACCTGTGGTCTAGATGATCTCCAGAGGTCCTTTCCAACCTCTATCATGTGTGATCCTGTGGTGGAAAGCCAGGAGGAGTTTCTGCACATCTCTTATTTTTCCTTCAAGCCTCTTGGCCAGGCAAGCAGGCAGGATGCTGAGTCTCCCCAGACCCCAGCTGGGGAGCTGATGGTGCTCAGCAGCACCTGCATCCTGGGCACCCACCATCCCTGCACCTCGTGTGGCCCCCAGCAGCTCTGCTGAGTGGCTCAGTGCAGCTGTGCTGAGTCTTAGTGGTTTTGGGTGACTGGGGACTCAAATACTTTCATTGGTTTCTGTTGGGTTCTTCTCTATGGCCTCGCTGAAGTGAAACCTCAGTGCCTGGTGTCTCCTCTTCTTCACCAATGGTTTAGCTGTTGGTGAGTCCAAATGGTGTCCCCTGCCTCCTCCAGCTGATGATCCTGTCCCCAAATCCTGGGGCTGCCATGCCCACTGGATATGGAATGTGTGGTATGGGCTGCATCCCCTCCCATGAATGATCCTCACTGCTGTAGCAGGATGAATGAGAAACTCAAAGGTCCTCCCCAAAATGCTTTCTCTCCATCCAGAAGTGATTTCCTACACCTTATATATTTGAGTATCAATGCCATCCAGCCTATGTGGAAATTTTTCCTTGCTTTCCAGGATGGCCAACCCAGGTATCAGGTGCTGCTTCTCCTCTTGAGAGGGCTGTAGTCCCTGCAGATATGGGCAAGTACCTTCTAAGAGATGCCTGTGCTATGCTCCTGACCTCAGGAGCAGAAAGGTAGAACAAAAGTTTCACATGGGAAGGAGAGAGGAGTTTGATTTCCACGGAGGAAAATTGACCTTTCCATGCAGGAGAAACATGGTGTGTGGGAAGGAGTAGTGTGCTTACTCAACCCTCATCAGCCAGCAGAGAAGGGTGGACCAGGGAAATGTTCTACTGACCTTTAAGGTCTGAGAACATAAAAACATCTGTTCCAGGGTATTCACTGGAATGTTTTGATTTCTGGCTGCTGCAAGGGGCTTACAAACACTGCAGCCCCTCATGATGGTGTGCTCACTTACTTGGGGTGGTGTTTGGGTTCAGGATGAGATTTGCTGTGCCTGGAAGGCAGCTGTGCCACTGGGAAGCATTTTCCTTGGGAGAAATTGAGTCTGGTTATGTCCTGGAGCACTATCAGTCTTGTTTCTCAAGGTGTTTTGGAAGTTCCCCATGATGTGTCCTTCAACAGGACCACTGCATGTGGCTTCAGGAGCAGAATTCAGTGGCTAAGAGGACAATCAGCTTCTACCCATCCCTCCTAGGTGCTTGTAATAGAGTGTGAGGAGTTACCTTGTGACAAATCTCCTGCATGGAGAACAGGCTCCATGGACTGTGAAGTAAGGTGAGGTTTGGTCCAGCTCCAGAGATTTAGCCCATCTCAACCTGGAGGAAGAGGAAAAGCTCTGCAGCCACCTCCATCCAGCTCTGAAGCCAGAGTCCTCTGCTCAGAGAGATGACCACAACTCAGTCACAGGTCCCAGCTCACAGTTGAACTGCTCAGGAATACAACACAAACCAGCTACAGCTGCTTCCTCCAACCTGCTGCTGCTTGGTGAGGGCCCCCACCAGCCCCTACAGGCGTTAGAAAACAAACAGTCACTTTTTATTTCTAGACACCAGGGTTTTCAACTGGTTTTTGATTGCTCAATGCCTCATTTCAGCAGAGCAGCCTGTCCACAATGAGCATCTCTGGGCTCTTCCTCTGAGCGTGTTGTAATATGGGAAGCACCTTCCTTTGCATGGTGGCCAGGGCTAGGATATCTCCTCCATGCCCTCAGGAAGGTGGGAGAGCTTCAAAGGGGCTCATTCCTCCTTCCCTGAGGGGTTTCTACCCTTTTGGTTGACCTTATCACCAAGGGCCCCTCAGTGATGCCTTGTGAAGGAAACCTGGCCGGGACAACCCACCTGGAGTTATCTTTGGAGGACCTCAAGAGACTTGCACCACTGTGTGGTTGCTCAGTGCTCAAACTGGTGTTAACTGGCACTTCCAGTTCACATTTTCTTTGGATGGTCTCCCTACCTGGCTGGTGGCCCTTGGTTCATGTGTCAAACCACAGCTCTCATGAAGTCCAATCTGTGCAGGCAATGGGAGGAGAGGGATGGTCTGAAGGCAGCTCTCCAGTTCTGAGCATCTCAGCTCCATTAGGACTGGGGGAAAACAAGGGAGAGGAGGCTGAAGTTGCAGGATCTGAGCCAGGGGAAGCAACCAGCCAGCTGCTTTCCTCAAGCTTGACTTGGCTGCAGAAAAGTCTCGTGCAGACGCAGAAGGAGATCCCAAACTCCAAATTCATTTTTGACAGACAACCTCTTTCTCTTGCAAGTCTTTGCCCTAACACCAGATATGAGGTCACGAGAAGAGACTCCACCCAAGCTACAGCTGCAAAAACACACAGGCATGAGAAGAGCTATGGAGATAGTGGGTTTATTTTATCAGACCTTTGGGTTTCTTATGAGACCAAATCTGTGAAACCAAAGTCCAGGATGAACTCCCCACCACCAGCTTCCTTTTCCCCCTCTGTTTTTGCATCAGCCTCAGTGTCGTGTCCTGCTCTCAGCTTATTTTTAGTGTATGCAATTTGCTTGGAACAAAAAAAAAACCAAAACAGCACCCTGATGCATTGAGAGGGCTGGAACCATCAAATACTGTCATGTCTGTTTTGGTTTTTTTTTTGTGCAAGTCTCAACACTTTCCCCCCCAGATACCAGGTAGCTTGAGTCTCTGTTGCTCTCTGGAAAAAATTATGTGGAGGAATTTTGCCTCAGCCCTAAAAAGCTCATGAAAATGGGATGAAGCAAAAGGGCATTTCAGGCTGTCACACAAAGAGATCTTTGTAATGTGGCTATTCAAAAAAATACTCAACAAAAAAAAGAATGCTTCAAGCTGGAGAAACATTCCTTTTCCTCCTTTCCTTCCACCCCCCAGTGTATGAGAGCAGCTGGGTGTTTAGAAGGGTTCCTTCAGCTCTTGGTGAGAAGTTAATTCACATGGCTTGTGTAAAGCTTCCTTACTTGTGCTAGGTGGCTCACAGGGAACTGCAAATGATAATGTGATCTTGAATTCTGCAGCAGGTAGGTTGTGGATTTCCATAAAGCTGATCACCAGTTTGCTATGGTTTCTGAAGGGCTTCACAAAGGGAGTTTTGCCCCAGTTTATCTCCTGCATCCCCACTGCAACGAGCCAAGAAAAGAGATGCTGGAGATGGGGTGTGGGAGCTGCTGGCATGAATCTTGCACTGCTTTCACATATCTGCTGGGTTCTGCTGCAAGTCTGGGTGTTCCTGAGCCAAGCCAGAAGCTCAGCTGCCTAAAAAAAAAAAAAAGCCACACGTAGCTTGTATCTTCTAACTTGAGGCTGAGGGAGAGCAGATGGCAGCAACAATCTCTGCTGCACTGGAGAGCAAAGTGTGTGGATGGGATTTATCCTGTTTGCCCTCAACCCTGGGCTGTGCAGATGCTTGCTGGGCTGCTGTGTTGGGACAGGGAGAGGTGTGTGGTGCAATGTCTATCACCCAGCTGGAGGGTGAGGTCAGTGTTGTCCCATAAACAGCAGTTGCTGGGCAGCCTCCAGCTGATCAGAATGTGATGTTTGGATGTGGCTGTGATAGGGGATTGCATCCAACTCTGAGCTCCAGCTCAGTGATGACCTCTTTGCTCAATGAGCACGTAAAATTAATACTTTTTTCCCTGATGTCAGAGCTGGATCAGGTTGCCCAGGGAAGTTTTGGATGCTCCATCATTGGATGTGTTCAAGGTTGGGTTGGATGGGGCCTTGAGTTACCTGCTCTAGTGGGAATTGTCCCTGCCATGGGAGGGGGGTTGGAATGGTTGGATGATCTTTAAGGTCCCTTCCAATCCAAAGCAGTCTATGATTCTATAGTCAGATACTTCTGTCTTCCATGCACCATGGAGCCAGGTCTCCATCCAGGCCACCAACCATCACCTTACTCTCTCCATGCCAGCAAAGTCACCTCCAGTGGTGAATCCAAGGATGCCCTTCTCCTCAGTCAACCCTTGTCTCCTCCTGCACCAAACAGCCCTGTTCCCTGCCTAAATCTACACCTTAGGACAACGTTGTGGAAATCCACTCCAGGACCTGAAACTTCTTGAGGCTTCTGGCAAATTTCCTTCCAAAATCAGTGTTTCCCCATTTTCTGCAGCGACGGCAAAGTGGGTCCCCATCAGCCAGGAGCTGCAGCCCCCAGGGGAGGTGTGGGGTGGGGGGGACTGAGGGATGTGGAAGCAGCAGGGGGGTTCGAAACAAGTGATTCCCTCTCCTGGATCTTTCTGTTCTGTATTTCTCTTGAGAAGTAACCACTTCTCCCCAAGATAAATCTGGCTCATGGACAGGTCCTCAGGGTGGCTGCAGGTTGGTCTTCCCAGTGAGCACAGCTAGAAAACAGAGAGGAGGATCCATCCTCTGTCCCAGAAAAAGAAAGTAGTTTGGTTTTATTTTGGAGGAGGGTTTAAGAACCTCTTTGTTAAAAATCCCCAATATTTAGGATTTGCTGATCTGCTTTGCTGCTCTTACCCAAGTTTCTTCTCTGGGGTTTTTCTCTGCTCCTAAATGCTCACCAGCACTGAGATCTCCCATCCTCCACCAGGGTCTGGAGGAGATCTGCTCTTTGAAGGTCTCTTCATGCATGGGCAAAGCCTTGCAGCTCTGCCTCCCGGGACAGAGTTTTCAGGTGAGGAAGAGAAGGGATCACTTGGTTGCACTTCATGCAAGGAAGGATAAGGCAATGGTTTCCTTGTGGTGTCACCAGCAAGGGCAAGGAGAGACTCGAGGAAGGAGTCTTGTGGTTGGCAAGGAGAAGAAGGTGGGCTGTGGTGTTCACCACAAAGCAGGAGATCAAGAAGGAGGGGGAAAGGGATGGATGAGGAGGGATGGGGAGCAAGTTTCATCATGGATGCAGTGAAGGAGAAGCTAGTGGAAGGAAGATAAAAAAGAAAGGTGAACATCTACCAAACCAACACCCAACAAAGGTTCACCCAGCCCAGGTTCTACACCCATTATAGATCTCTTGGAGAGAAAGGAGCAAGCCCACCATGAGTCCTGCTGTGCTGAACTCAGGACATCCTGGACGTGGTGGCTCATAGACCCCAGCACAGCTCTTCCCTTTAATGCCCTTAACTTGCTTATGGCCGTGGCAGGGTACACGTCCTGGAAAAGGGGAGAATCTCTTGGGTTCCTCATGATGAACTCGAGAGCATCTCTGGTGCACAGCACTGCCTTGGATCCTCTTTCCCAGCCACAGCAAGTGATGGTGCTGAGTCTCCTCTTGTGGGGCTGAGATGAGGCAGGAGACCGGTATCAGGCCAAGCACGGGAGGGGAAAACAAACCTGTTGTGCCCAGCCTCTGGGTGGATGTGGGAAACTCTCAGTCTTCACAAGAGACTGGAAATTCTGGTATAATTATAACCTCACCGTGGGTTGTGAGAAACCAAGGGGCTTTACAAGTTGCCCCAGGCAGGCAAAGTCACCGTATGCAACTCCCCCAGGAGAAACATCAAACCCTAGCTGAGCCATGGCTCAGGGGCAGGATTGGTGTGAGCCCTCTGGAACTGTCACCAGCTTGACAAGTGGCTTGGAAGCCACTTTTTTTGCCTGGGGGCTGTGTCCTCTGATGAAATGTAGAGTATTAAGCATAGCACCATAGACTATGTTGGAAAAGACCTTCAAGATCATGGAGTCCAACCACTGATGGCTCAAGGGAAGCTGGTTTTCAAGAAGGGCAATGCTTTGGGGTGTTCTGAAGATGTTCTCCAGGGGGTTGTTGATGGAGGGGCCCATCTTCTTACTTTTTCCCTCAGCAGCCTTTCTGATTGAGGCTTCTCCCCCCCAAAGGATGAGCCACAAAGCCAAGAGCTGTAACTGCAGGAGGGTTTTTAGCATCAGGCAGGCAGGTAGGTGTCTATCTGAGTTGGTTTGCTAGCACCCATCCAAGCCTGGAGCTCTTCTGATGTGAGTCTGGACCTGCCTTTCACCATGGGGGTCTAACACTGAAGGTTTACAGCTCCTGGCATGAAAGCAGGAGCACGAAAGCAAAACCTTCCTTTGGTTTTGCCTCGTTCAGAAATTATTTCATATTTCTAGTGATGTGACAACATCAGTTAGAGCTGTTGGAGGAAAGGAGGCAGCTGCATCTGTCGCTGGATGAGCCGATGTGTCTTTTCTGGTCCTCCCTTCTAACTTTGTCCCTCCAAGACTTAAGCACGATAGTGGAAAACTGTGGATTTCACTCTAACTTTTATGAAACCAATCTGATTTCTAGCAGCCCATTTATAAAGAGAAACGTGATTGAACCGGTCAGAGAGATGTCTGCAGCCTACAGAGTGTCTGTGCACAGCAGCAGCAGCATCCCCAAGGGCAGGACCAACAGCAGCTTTGCCCGCCCGTGGAGGTTTAATTTTCATTCCTCCCAGAACAACCAGGAGTCATTCAGCAGGAGATGATGCATCACGACCAGGTCCTTGAGGTATCACGTGGCTTCTCATCCCTGGAGGTAAGGCTGGAAATGAGTCCTGGGGGAATTCAATAATTCACTCTCGATTTGCGTGGCCGTCACTGATGGATGCTGGGGTGGGGTCCTTGCCAGAGAGGTGATCGGATTGATGTTCAAGGCAGGGCCAGATCTTAAAACAGGAGGGTGGGAATGAACCGTGATGGTTGTTTTCTCTTTTGTTGGCACACTGTGAACGTTTGTGTCCAGCCTGAGCCATTGGTAAACTGGAGATTCTGGGACTCATGCCCATGGTGGGCCATGGACCCAACAGCTTAACCCTTCACCCCAATCTGAGTTGATTTTGGCACACTGATGCTTTTTTTCCCGAGATGGGGAACATTTATGAGCCGATCAAATCTCTCCTATTCCTTTATTTTCTATAATTTTAGCCATTTGATTATTTTTTGGAGGGGGGGGGGATCAGAAGAGGAGGTTGAGAGACTCAGAGCTGCTTTCAGCCATTACCTTCAATCAGCTATTCTCAGGGTGGATTTGGGACAGACCCAACTCTCCCCCAAACCAACATCTTTCCATCACATGCTTCAGCTCCCGAGGCTGCAGGTGCAGCTATTTCATCTGGCTCTGAAATAGCCCCTTTGCCTACAAAAGACAAGTGATTAAGCTTTGAAAATCCACAAAACTGGCAATAAAAAAAAAAATCCCCAGCTCTTTCACCTCCCTCGACTCGATGCTGAGAGCATCTCTCAGTTTTATGCACTGGCCAAACCTGGAGTTTTACTGAAACAAGCTGTGAAAATGCCTCCTCATCCTGTAACCCCTGCCCTTTTTGCCACTATTTATTGTGTGCTTTTGTTCTGTATCTTGACCTAAAGAAGGATTCTGGTCTAGGACTAAATTTTGAAAAGCAAATAGGTAAAAATTAAACCAATGAACTGCAGCTCACAAAGCCCCTATGCTCAGAAAAGCAAAATTCACTGAACAAATGTTTATTCTGCTTGCCTGATCTCTTCTCCTGCTCCCTAAAGAAGCAAGGAGAACTTTTCCTGCCACATCCCAGGGCTGAGCTCCATTCCCTCAGATGATAAATGGAGTTGTGTGTCTGATTTTGGACTTTGGTCTCTGCTGGGAATTAATTAATCAAGCATCGTGCTGCTCTTGCTGAGGTTTCGGTTCTTTGGTTTCAGCTCTTTAGGATGATGAGCCCGGGGGTGCCCCTGCTTTAAAAATCAGAATTTCCTCCTGAAAACTCTGGCAGTAAAAGTGACTCGATGAGACCTGGTGACTGATGGTGATGGGGTTGCTCCTGGGCTGGTGGCCTCTGGGCTCATTTACATCTCTCTGAGCAAGAAGTCAGGCATGAGACGTTTTCCTGTTAGCGCCGAACTTGACCCCAACCCCCTCCCTTTTGCTTCATCTTTCTCAGGGTTGGCAGTGAGACCTCGGAGGGCAAAAAGCCCTGTGAGCTGTCAAGCCTCTTCTCCTCCTGGGTGGGTTCACTGGTGTCTAGTAATGGGCTTGAGCAAGTGCTTCAGGCTCTCCTTCATCACCGTTATTGTTCCATTTGCTATTTCCAGGAGGTTTGCAGGAATCAAGTGGTTTTGAGGCTGCTGAAATCTGGTCCTCAGCCTCCACTTCATCACTGCTATTGTTCTACTTGCTATTTGCAAGAGGTTTGCTGGAATTGAGCAGTTTTGAGGCTGTTGCCCAGCCTGATGTTGATGCTCACAGCTCATACCTGTCCGCTGTTATTTCTGGTTGCTGAGCCACCGAGGGTTTTAAGGAGCTCCTGGTGCCACAGGCAGTGTGACTTGAGGAAGCACCTGCAAGCCCTCTGCTCAGGAAGCCAACAGTGTCCCATGGCCCTGGTGTGCTGTCCCTACTTCAAAGGGCCCCCCATCTTGCTTGCCCAGTCCTACATGCCACTCAGAGACCTCACCTGGGATGGTGCCAGAGATGGGACAGCTACCACCTCTCTGAGCAGCTTGTGCCAGTCTCTCACCACCCTCAGCAGCAAAAATCTTTCCCTTCTCTCCAGTCTAAATCGTCTTCTTTTAGTTTCAAACCATCACCCCCTGTCCTGTCACATCATGCCCAGGGTCCATATATGCACTTCATGAAGTTAACAGTTAATGAGGAGCTTCCCTTGAATCCCACACTTTGCTTTTTCCATAAATACTGCACTGGCCAAGCTGCAGGGCTGAAGAGGAGAGGGTTTTTTCTGACATATTGAGCACAGCAGTGAATGAGAGACAGATTTCCTTCTGGCTGCTGTTATTAATGCCATTGGCCTCCTCATCCTTTCTTTTCCCCATTTTCTGGTGCAGGACTTTACAAGGTGGGATGACACATTGCCTCTTTTTCTCCTTCCCCACCTTTGTGCAGGGGTGGAGAATCAAATGGGGTACGTCCCTTTAGGGCAAAAAGGTGTTTAACAGGGGAAAAAAGACACAAAACACTGAAAAGAAGGAGAAAACCAGGTCAGAGATGAATCCAAGCCTTGGGGTGCTTGCAAAACAGCTGGAAATCTCACAAGGCTGAGCTGCGTCTCATGAGATTTCTGATACTTCCCACTTCTGGCAGGGCCAGAAATACCACAAGAACAACGCTGCGTCATCATTCTTGGCGCTGCCTTTGCTCTTCCCACACTCCCGGCGGGGATTATCCTCCCAAACATCCTCCAGGCTACGGATCCCCCGGCGCTGTCCGCGGCTCCCAGGGCGGCATCGCCGAACGGCGCCCGGCGCAGCCAGCGTCCGGCCCTTCCCTTGAAGCCCCGTGCCTCGAGACGGGAGATATTTTTGGTCAAGAAATCAAATGACTCATTTCGTGGATCCAAAGAACTATTTTGGGATGGAGCTTGTGCCTCCCCGGTGCAGTCCCCACCCGGCGTTTGCGACCGGTGGTTCGCCGGGGATCTCGAAGCACCACCGGCTAGGTGGGGTGCAGAAGGGATGTTGCACTCCCAGACTCCTGGATCCCTCTGGATCATCAACTCCAGAGATGGACGGTGGCCAGGGATGTTGTGCAATCCCTCTGTACACGTTTCAGTTCGGTCCTTACCCTTTCCGCCCTCTGGCTGGGTTTGTTATGCAGAGGAAGCTCCTTCGGAGCCCTCGACAAACAGACAGGAAACCGAGTCTTTCAGAGACCATACACGTTGTCTGCCTGGGGCTAATTTGGAACAGAAAAAGGCCTTCTTTCTTTCTTTTTTTTTTTTTTTTTTATTTATAAATCCCCAGCCTTGTGTTTTGAAGACAAGTGCACGCTCCGGTTGGGCTAGGAAGTGAGCGGGAGAGTGCAAGGGGAAGAGCAGCCGGCGCGGCACGGAGCTGCTGGACAGAAGTCCAGCTCTGGTGAGCATGGAAACATAGGATGGTTTGTGTTGGAAGGGAACTTAAAACTCATCGTGTTCCAGTCCCCTTTGCCATGGGCAAGACAACTTCCACTAGATCAGGTTGCTCAAAGCCCCGTCCAACTTGGCTTTGAACGCTTCCAGGGACAGGGCATCACAGCAGGTTTAGATTCTGGGGTGATGTCACAGAACCAATGAATGTTTTGGGTGGGAAGGGACCTTTCAAGGTCATCTCATCCAGCCCCCTTGCAAGAAGCAAGGATATCTGCAGCTAGAGTAGGTTGCTCAGAGCCCCAGCCAATGTCCCCTGGGTTGGTGCCAGGGATGAGGCAGCCACCACCTCTCTGGGCAGCTTGGGCCACGCTCTCACCACCCTCAGCATCAACAATTTCTCCTTCTCTCCAGTCTAAATCTCCCTCTTTTAGTTTAAATCATCACTCCTTGTCCTGTCCCAACAGGTCCTGCTCCAAATTCTGTCCTCATCTTTCTGACAGACCCCTTGAAGCCCTGAAAGGCCACCAGAAGGTCTCCCTGGAGCCTTGTCCTCTCCAGTCTAAACATCTACAACAATGTCCATGGGGTTATGGTCAGCAAGGATGGTGCAAATGCCAGGGCTTGGGCTGGGTGTCTCTGAGTGACCAATCTGAGGGCAGAGACTCCACTCATGGACATCCCCTGTGTCTGTGATGGTGCAGGTGATGCTGGGTTGCAACCCACATTGTCCAGTAGTAGTTTTCCCAGGAAACTTCATGTCTCTACAGAGAAGGGGAAGTGGCATCAGTGTGAATGAGTGGCCACTGCACAGGTCCATGACTGAAGGCATCGTCAATGGCCTTGGCCACCACCTCTGGAGAAGTTGCTCAGGTCCCCACCAGCATCTGAGCCAGGGCAAGGGCTTCCTCACACTCCCCCACCATGGGATCCCAGTCCCCAGCAGCCCCCAGGGACTCTGATGAGACCTTTAGAGAAATCAGAGACTCCTTTGGAGATCTTTTATTTTTATTTTGCATGTACTGGTGGGTATTTCCAGGGCCAAGGTAGTGTGATACAGGCAGGCAGATATTAGTCACCACAGCAGACTTTAAAAAGTGAAAACAAGAAGTCGAAAGCTACTGAACCTGCAGCAACTTCCCAAATCCCACCCGAAACGTAGCAAAACTCACCTAAAACGGTGAAAAAAAAAAGTAAAAGTTCCAGCGTTGCTTTTTTTGGGGGGGGGTTTGTTGATGTTGTTTTTGGAGAAACATCACCCTTTATTCTGAGAAAAGGGAAGCGTTGGGGCCAACAGCTCTGGGAGGTTGTGGATCTCCCATGGGTGCTCCTCAGGAGAGCCAAGATGGGGGGGTGACACTCATCACCCTGGGTTACTCCAGGGTTTGGGCAACATGACAGCGATGCTGAGGTTCCTGCTGCAGAGCTGGGAGGTGCAGGGTGAGACGTAAAGGTAACACCAAAGAGGAGAAGCCTCCCTTTGTCCTCACCTCTGCCCCATTAGGGTTTTGCACGGATGCTTTTGGGCACGGGGCAGCTCTGTTACACCCCTTCCTGCACAGCCATATCCCACCAGCAACCTCAGTCTCAGCTGCACCCAAAAAGACACATGGGCCATAGCAGCTCTTTTCTTTATTTAACCCTCCCCGACCCTAGGATTGAGGAGCCACTTCCACATTCCCCCACCACCACCACCGGCCACGGCCAAAAAACCCTGGAGCCGTTTCTCCTCCTTCAGCCTGGCCTGTCTCACTTGCAGATGCTCAAACCACACGAGCCTTCACCCAGCCTGGCCTGTCACAGATGGACACGGCTAAAAAATACCTAAAAATACCTCCTGGTGCTGGCGTCCTGCAAGGGTCTCACAGCAGAGCAGCTGGGACCGAGAGGATGGGCTAAAAATAGGGGTGCAGAGCGAGTTTCAGAAGATCCCAAAACGTAAGGTGAAACTGGGTTTGGGTTAATGGAAGAGCTGAGGGTGTCAAAGGGATTATTTCTGCTCGAGGAGAAATGTGGGAGCATTTGTGTGTGTGGTTAGTGGGGCATCATCGTCACCTTCGTGCATCACCCGTGTGAGGGGCCACTCTTCTTGGGGACCAGGGGTGCTCAACCTGTGCCATACACACAAATAGGGATGAAAACACTGAGGTTTGGCCTCCTCACCTCATCCAGCAGGTCCAGGCTTGCACCCAACACAGCAACCCCCCTCTAATCACATGCAGATCGGCTGAACCCCATCCTGCCCTAAGAAGATGCTCAAGCCCTCCAACCTCTTATCACCTGGAGTGAGGGAAACCTCTCTCTGATGCTTCCAGCCGTGAACCACCAGCTAGTGCGATGCCTGAAGGTGTCCTGCCCAGGTCCCCTCGACCCACCACCAAGCCCAGGGGACCCCCTTGCAGCCCCGTTCCCCCCCAACCTTGCACAATCCGCCGGTCTTTCTCCTTCCTCGCGCCGGGTGAAATCAGAGCTGTTATTTCAAAGAGCAGCTTGTGATTTATCTCTGTAATCTCGACCACAAGTTGAGCTGGCAGTAGTTAGGGGAGCCACGAAGAAGAAGAGCAGAGGGAGCTATTAATTTCTGCATCCTCTATGCTCTTGAGGTTTTTATTTCTTCACTCCGAGAGCAAGGAAATACGGGCTGCTGCTGAGTAAAGAGGAGAAAATGAAAAGAAAATTGCCAGGGATTGGTGTTGAAGGAGCTCGTGTTGAGCCCTTTTTTTTTAGTGGTTTGGTATTTTTTATGCTGTTAAGAACAAATGCAGTTTAATGACCTTTGAAAGCCCTTTCTTTGCAGGGGTAACACCCTAGGAAGGAGAGCAGGGTTCTGCTGGCAGGTCCACGAGCAGAACTGAGTGGGATTTCTCCTCTTTTTCTCCCCTTTTCCATAATGTCTCTCAGCAGCTACTATGGAGAGCGGTGCTTTGCCCTGCTGTTAATGAGTCTTTAAATCAAAGGGGCAGCTTGAAGGGTTGAGTCGGTCAAATCAAACCTTGAGTCTCTTTCCAGAAAGGGCCGGGCTGAGGATGAACAGCCCTGGGGTGTCAGAGCTGCAGGAAACTCCCAAACATTGTCTGTTTGTAAAATAACAGCATTTTCATCTTTGGCATTTGATCTTTTCTCGTTTTAATCCTCATTTCTAATTCTACAGTTTATTTAAGGCTTTAAATTGTATTATCTCCAGCTTTCCCTTGCTTTCAATGCACCTGGAAGCAAATTTGGGTTTTTTTTTTTTTGCTAAACCTCACTGAGATGCAGATTATCTTGTGCAATTGCAGACTTGGGACAGTCTGAAAAAATTCCCAAATTTCCCAACGCTGGAGCCTGGCAGAGCCTTTTGCATCCAGGACTTTGAATCCCTTCTGTGCTCAGAAGGAATCTGACAGTTTTTCCCTTTTTTTTTTTTTTCCACCCTGTCTTACAGAAGAAAAGGCTTTTTTGTTTTTTTTTTTCCAGGCTTGCTGCAGACAGAGGGAATCAGGCAGCATTTTAACCCAGCCTGAGGAAATGACAAAGCATTAACTCCCCTGCAAGGTACTCGAGTAGTTTTCATTAAACTCAATCTTTGCAAAGCCCTTGCAGTTATTTTCCAAGCCCCACCCCCTGAAAAAAAAAAAAAAGTTAAAAAAAAAAAAGTTGTTCTTTCATGGCTTTCTGGTTTGCTAATCTACTTCGGCATTTATTAGCAATTATTTATTTCCTTCCCCGTTGGCTGTTTATGGTGCAATTTTTCAACAAAATAGGCATTACTCAATAATAACCTCTGCAAAAAGGCAATTAGGAAATGTGAAGGAGCGTGGGGCAGGGATGGCTTACAGAGATCATGGGCATTTTCCCATCTACAAAATCTCTTTTTTTTTTTTTTTACCTAGCTCAGATGGAGCTGAAAATGCTGCTCAGGGCAGCAGACCCTGGGAGTGGAGCATCACAAAGGACCCGGGGGCTTGTCCCCCTCTGTTTGCAGCCTTTGCAAGGTAGCAGCGAGCTGAGAAACATGGTGTTGAGGGAGAATTGCTTTCTCTGTCTCCTGGGTAATGATTTTCTTTCTTCCCTTTGGGTTTGGGAGATGAGGAAGAGCTGCAAGAAAACAGGATTCTTGTTCCTTAATGAAAACGCTCCACGCCCAAAGACTCCCACGAGTTCCCATAAAGCCACAAGGTAGCGCAAAACCAGAGGAGAAAAAAAAATTAAATAATCAAATTAATGATTGTTAATCATTAATTAATGATTAATAACCCATGGCCCTCAGCATCACAGCTCCACGGGGGGCTGGGAAACCCCTCCCGGGATCA
>JANHGL010014556.1:0-14296 GCA_024611195.1 Ceyx melanurus | reverse complement strand
GTTGTGCAACAGCGTTTGGTGTGCATTCGGCACCGGCTCCACCCCGGCAGCTCTCCTGCCCTCCCAGGGAAGGAAATAACCCCACCGATGCCCAAAGGTCCTTCACAACAGAGAGAGCAAACCAAACGGCTCCTTTCAGCCTCCATCCTGCCCCCCGGGGGCATCAGCCGGGTAATGGGAGCCTGCAAGTAAACAAACAAACAAAAAGAAACCCACCCTGCGGCTCATGGATGAGCATCAGGGAAGGGAATCCATAGAGAAGCTCTGCTTCCTCCCGAAGGATGCTCACACAGCTCAGCACAGGGCAGAGACAATGAATTCAAAGCTCATCTTGCCCAGCAGTTGGTCACAAAGCACAGATAACCCAAGGTGCAGAACAGGGTTTTTTTTGGGTCCTATTCCCATTAATTTCTTCTTTTTCTATGGATTTATTGGTGTTTCCACTTGCTGACCCCAGCCAGGGGTGGGGAGGATTTGTCCCCAGTGCACCTCAGCAGCTCTCTGCACACAACCTGCAGTCAGGCATTTAGATGAGGTTATTCAAAAGCCTATTTTTGGCTTGAGGAAACACTCAAACCTCCCAAACAGCAGAAAAAGACCCACTGAAAACCAAGGTGAAGCTTGTCAGGTGGCCTCATTCCGGGTCAGTCGATAGGAAGGTACATCTTGCCCACAAGCCTATCTCAAAGCCAGACTCTGGGCAATGGGTCAGATGCTGTGACTATCATCAGACACATCTATAAATGTTTGTAGGTTTTTTTATGGGTTTGTAAGCTAAGAAAAAAAATTATCATCCCATGTAGAAAAACTGGTTTCCATCGTATCCTTTGGCCAACACACCTGCCAGGCTGTGAGAGAAACCAGGCACCATGTGTGATATTTTCTCCTAGCCTAGAGGAAAACTTTTTGCTGATTGGAGAGGGGAATAACGGAGGGGAAAGTTTGATCTCAACTTCTAGGTACTTCTGGCTGCTAGAAAATTGATCTTTACACTTAAGGCAAACTGATGTGAGCGGTGAAGAGGGAAACTGGAAACATGAGTGGCCCGTGGCCACTTGCAAAGCATCTGTGGCTTACATGTTCCTGTGCTTTTTCTAGCAAGTCTCTTAAATGAACCAGGAGCTGAGATTACAGGAATTCTGGTTTCTTTTTAACTTATAGGAAAGGAGGAAGAAACAGCCGGAGATGCTGCTTCTGAACTAAAAATATTGTACAGAGAAGGACAGCTGCAGTGAAGCTTTGAATGTCAAGGTCCTCAGTGCTTGGGCTGTTTCTCCTTCAAATGTCACCTCCTGATGGTGGGAGAGGTTAAAAATTGGGAAAGGAAAGTGAAGGGTTGTAGTCATTCCTTTTCTTCCCTTAGAAATACTTGTTCACCTGGAAGGAGTGAAATAAAATGGAAATGAAATCTCATTTTCAGCTTGTGGTGCAGGCGCAGGGACACTTCTGAGCTGGACTTCCCAGTTTGGGATCCCCGTGTAGTGGATCTGGACCAGTCACAGCTGCTGAAGGCCTTTTGGGGATGTGGTAGTTGCTGATAAGTCTGTAAAGCCATTCATAAAACTTCTGGGAGAGTATTTGTGAATGCCAAGCACAATCCACACACACACACCCCCCAGCCAGCATTGAATAAGTGACCTTTGTCTTGTCTTTTCACTTTCAAACTCTTGCTTTCCAGAGGTCAAGCAGTTTTAAAAGCTCAGCAGAATTAAAGGGGCAGGTTTAATCCTCCCAGTTATTTTATCTTGCTGGCCACTGTGTCATCTCTCTTTCACCAGAGTCACTAGTTATGTTCCAAATGTCAAATGCTAGATGTTCCAAAACTCCTCAAGTCAGACCCCCCAGAGAACCCAGGAAACTTGTGTTAAAAAGGACTATCTTTGCAAAAATACCCTTTAGCCTCTTTCTCTCTCCGTTCGGAGAGTCTTTGCAGTTCTTGTTTTTCAAAAAAAGGAAGAATGATTCTGATGTAACAGGACTCCAGGAGCTGGAGATTTAGGGGGGTGGTGGTGGTGGAAATAACAAGTATTGTACAACTCGTCATAAAGCGGTGAGAAACCACCTGCCTTTCCCTCTGCTCTTGTTAAACCAGCTCCACAATAAGGTACCACTTTGAATATGGTTTGGCTTGTATGTTTATATCAATTTGGAGCAAGGAGTGTGCAAATCAGGTCAGAAACCACCACCAGCTATGGCGTGTTAGTTATTTAACCCTTGTAGCAGGATGAGGTGTCTCTTATCAGGACTCACCTCCCCTCTGCACTGATATCAACGAACCCCTGATCTGGAGTTAAACATTAATGAGCTGTCACCGAGGGCTGGATTATCAGAAATCTCTTGAGTTAAGGTCGTCATCAGTCACTGGGGATGGGGTTTATCTTAAATATCACCGGGACATGGTGGGTCAAGGCTAGGAGGGGAGACTCATGTGTCAGCGGTCCCTGGAGTGGTTGAGGTCTCTCTTGGCTAATGTCAGGACTTCTTGCGTTGGTCTTGTGGTCCAGCGGCTGCTTCCTTCCAGATGTTTAAAGGGAAAAAAAAGCACGAGGGGTGAGGGGGAAGGCTGGGTTTCTAAAAGCCCTTTCAGTGCTGCTTTGATTACCGTTAATGGGGTAGCACATGGTGTTCTTGTCATCCACGTGAACCTCTTCAGATGGTGCCTTCAGCTGAAGGGGCAGGTGGCAGGGAGCTCCCGGCTGTAATTACCTCTTCCAAGAGAAAATGCTGCCCTTTGCAGGGGGGGTGTGTGTGTGATGGTGTGTGTGGGGGGGTGTAATTTCCCATCTATTCCTTTCATCTAATGGCTCCTTATGCTTGGAGTACAAGCCACAAAAAGAGCTCTTAATCCACATCCTGCCTCCCACCAATTATTTAATACCTGGATTTTATTCCTTCTCATTTGTCTTTCTAACTACCCTAATTTTTCCAGTTTCTCTCATCAGCGTTTTCCCAAGCACTTTATTGTTTTCTGATTGCTGTAATTCTGCAATATCTCTTGGCACTAAAAGCGCAGCTCCCTGGAGGAAAAGGCTCATGAATTTATACAGCGACATTACACAGGTTTTTCAGATGAGTCTTGGGGCTGATTCGGATGCCCAGAAATTCTCCTTCTGTTCCTACCTCTCCCGTCTCCTCATCCCTTTAATGAGCAGAGAGGCAGAAATTAGAAAGTAGAAATTGCACAAGCGGTTTGCTGTGGATAGAAAGAGTCGTGAAGTCGTGGGTGAAGGTATGGGGAGACAAAACACTTGGTCTCCTCCATCTTTCCCCCCTCTCTACACTTCTGACTTAGCAGAGCATTTCACTCTTCATTTGTCAAGACAAGAGTTTCAGCCTGGGAGGAGATTTTCCCCATGGTACAAGTTTCATCTTTGGCTTGCAACTGAAGTACATTTGAGAATTTGCTCCTGAAACTTCCCATGTTCTAATTTTACCTGACGGGGCTGTCAGAAGCAGTGCACAAGAGAAAATGAGATCTCCTCTGCAGCTTTGGGGTGACTGTGCTGCCTTAGAAAGGGTGATGAAACTCCGAGGCTTTTCCTCTGCTCATTAATATCGAATTTCCTACCTTGGCTCTGGGGTTTTTATGTGACAAAGACTCAACATGGGCCCAACACGACATGTGTTAAATCCTCTTTAAGAGATGCTGTCTCTTTTTGTCTCGCTTGGCAGAGGGATCTGCCTGTCAACCAAACACTTGAGTGTGTTCATGTCAGGAGAGGAGCCTTAAATACGATCAGTATGAGGAAATACACTGGGGTGCTGGGAATGAACATGTTCCCTGAGAGCTTATTTATCTTACAGGCCTGTCCCAGACTAAAGACTGGGTGAGACTGGAGCCAAACGTTGCTTTAAACAACCTTTTTTTAAAAAAAACCAACTCTTCCAGTAATTTGTTTCTCTTTCCATCTGAGAGTGGAATTAAGACAGTCACAGATTGCAATAAGAGATTCTGCTTGTGAAATATTCTGCATTTTCTGAAGGCCAAGAGCTTGCAGCTGCACAGTAAGTACTGGTGGGTGGACTGAGATGCACACATCCATGGCAGGACCTGGTGGAATAGCACTGACCAAAGATGAGGGTTCGGGTCCCTTCTTCTTCATGACTGTCCATCCTGCTTGAAAAAGGCCAAATAGTTGCAAATCTTGCTTCTGGCGAGAACCAAAGTGCTCCTTAAAGGTTTCCCAGGAAGGATGCCCAAGGTCAGAGTGGGCAAGTGTTTTCCTTTATGGCTGCTTAGTTGTCTGCCTCCTCTCAAGAGCAGAGATAGATGAGCCAAGACTCATGTATACTTATTTAGTTGGGAATCAGGCTGGACTCAGAAAGAAACATCTCAAGAACCAAACATCTTCAGTTCTGGGAAGGTTTGGGTTAGCACCTGGTGGTGGGGTTTGAACTCTGTTGTGTGTCACCCAGGACCCACAGTGTAAATCTGGAAGCAAACCTCAAGCCAGGGTTTGATTGTGAATTGTGATCGATGGAGTCCCAAGGGTTTTGAAGCTGAGGTCTGTAAAAGTCATCTGCTACCCATGAACAGAAATCAGTGTCTACCTGCTGCCATGACTATGGCTGGGAGGAGGAAAACCTTTCCTCAGCTGGACTGAGGTCTCTCTGTTAGCATTTTTCTCCCATGTCAGTTGAACAACAAGATAAACTTGTGTCCAACTCAACGCCAGGCCTTGGAAATCTTTCCAGAACAACAACCAGCACCAACTGTGGTGCCCGACACCGTTTTCCTGGGCCCCGGGTAGTTGGTTTTCAGTGGTACAAGTGATGAGGTTGTCTGACAACTCATCCACCAATGCTCTCCGTGGCTCACCATCTCAGATGCGTGCCAAGACACTGCTTTTTTTGAGCCCACAAGCATCATCCCCTTCTGCCTGATGAGCTTTTTTCCCCTTTTCTGGTCCTGCGGTGTGTCGATGGAAGCAGGTCATGGGACAACCTGTCATGTGGGACCAACCGACCGCATCTCAGCGTGGTCTGGTCGCACCTTTTTTTTTTTGGTTTTTGTTCCATGGAGAGGCCAGATTATGACCATAAAAGGGAAGAACGGAATATTGGGCCAGCAGCCCTGCACCGATTGGCTGAGTGCCGATTCGTGATGGTTTCAGGGGAAATAACCAGGTCGGAGTAATTTTTGGGGCCGAGAAGAAAAACAATGCAACAAAACCATGTGGTTCACCATTGAAACCAAGGCAGGACTTTCGGTGTCGGTGCCTCCTGTTGTTTTTGGTTCCACCTGCGTGAAACTGCAGCACGGCCCTCACTTCCACATGGGCACAGAGGCTTAGCCGCACAGAGCTCCTGGTTCCCATAAAACATCTCTGCGACCACGACCAGCTGATGCCACCTAGGGTAACATCTCCTGGAGCTGAACTGGAAGGATCTGGTGGCCAGGTTGGCCAGGAACCAGACCAGCTACCACCTCCTGTCCATTTATCTCTGTAGCTGTGATCAACTGATACCACCTACGGTAACATCTGGAGATGAACTAGAGGGATTTGGTGGCCATGTTGGTCAGGAACCAGAGATAGCCACCTCCTGTCAACCTGGTGGCCTTTTGTCTTGGGATTACCCAACCAGTAGCTCCTTGTGGTGAAGTAGCTGCATATCCATGTCAGAAAACCATCAGAGCAAAGTCCATTCATGCCTGAACATCTCTTTCACCCAACCCTCATTAGACCATTGGCATGATTAACACCAGGACTTTAATCTCCTGAGATGCTCATCTAAAACGTGCCACCAGCCCTAGAATTACAACGCTTAGTAAGTACGATAAAAAAGGCTGAGGAGTTTTCCTGGAAACTTTGGCAGCCTTGCGTTGGGAGCAGATGTTGTCGGCAAGCAAAGTCCTTGTGAGCTGTAAAAGCATTTTCCTGTTTAATGATTAGCCTGAGAAATTGGACAGCTGAATTAGGCTATTTGTGCTCAGGAGCATGGAGAGCTGAGGTATCAGCTTCACCCCTTCTGGGAAGGACACACCCATGTCAATCCTTCACTTGTCACCTTCATCCAATAAGAACAAGATGGTTTTACAGTTAGCACTGGTCTTGGAGCCAGAAACAGGCTGTCTTCACTGAGCTGATGACAATATTCTACCTTGTCTTGTGTGCTCAGGGTGGCAGTGGGGCCATCTGCAATGGGGAGTGTCTCTCCTGGAGGGTGAACCCAGCCTCCTGCAGAATGAGACAGCAAGCCTGGCCACGGTGCTGGAGGATGGTGGTGTTCATCACCTCCCAGAAGAAGTGGCTCTGGCAGCCTTGAGTTCCTTCCTTAAATGGGCCCTGGGTAGTTGGTTTTCTGTCCCCCCCTCACTGGCCACTCCTAGCAGCATCAAGACAAGTGTCTGCTCCCTCAGCAAGTCCATCCAAGTCCAAGGGAGATGTGCTTTGCAGGTGGCTGTGCAGATGCTCTTTTCATCCCTTTCTTCAACTTTCCTCCCCATTCCTCCTCACATCCACCCTTTCCTCCCAGTCTCCTCCCCTTCCCTCAGGCAACTCGTTTTGGATAAGCACCAAGACATGCTGGAGACATGTCCTTCTGGAGGCAGCCCTGCACCACCACCCCACCTCTCCCTCTCCATCAGGCCCCTTCCTTTGCTCTTGCCCCAGTCCCCAGGTACCTTTTGCTCTCCTGCAGTAGCAGTGCCCTGGTTCTCCTTGCTCCACCACCCGCTGCAATTCTTCTCCCCGTTACCACTGCAGCTATTTCTTCAGCGGTGACCACAGCGGTGAGCCCCAGGACCTATCGCAGCATCGCAAGCCTTGGTGCTTGGCCCCACAAAACCAGAGGGCAACCACAGCATCTTACTCATTGGCACTGCAGTGATGCTATCCCATCGCCTCCTTCCCGGTGGCCAGTGGTTTTGGAGAGAGGGGAAGAGGTGGCTGCACTCAAATCAAGGCACGGCGCCTTGCTCCGGTGGGGTTGGTCTCCTCTATGGCCATCAAGCCAACAGCTTGGGGCTCTCCAAAACCAACCTGGCCTGCACGAGCCGAGGTCTTGGTAAAGCAAGGCAGGGATGAAGGAAGGTGGTGTTTGAAGGTGTGGTTTGGTTGTGTTCAGTGTGTTGTTAGCAGTGTGGTTCAAGGGGCTTGGAAAACAGCAGCAGAGACTTGGATCAGGCCAACCCAACCAAAGGGCTGCGTGCTGGTTTGGTGCTTAGTGCATTTGAATATGTTTATGTGAATCACCAGGACTTTGGGTCTAAAGAGGTGCTGTTCTGCAGTACATGTGAAATAAAAAAAAACAACCCACAACTTGCTGCAGGCACAGCTTAAGCACTCTGGGTATTTCACATATACCCTTGTCCTCATAACACCTCCCCGGGACAGAGCTGTGCTGATGCCCCCGTTGCACAGAGAAGCAAAGGGAGGCCGAGGGACGTGGAGGGGTTTACCCAAGGCTGCAAAGGAAGCCTGCGGCAGAAGCTCAGTGAATCCGCCTCCAGCTCCCACCCCGAGCGGGCTCGAGTCTCCCAGACCGCAGGTTTCCTTTCCAGCCCTTCAGTCCTAACCCCAACCCCGGGCTGCAGAGAGCAAGAGGGAATTGCACAAACGCCTTTGGCTGCTTCTCAGAGAGGAACCCTCCTCTCCGCCCACCCCCTTTCCCACCCCTTCCCAGTATGCCCCCGGGCCACGGGCAAACCCGATTCCTGGGCACAGCCCGGTTCCTGTGCGTGGGATCCCCCCTGGCACCGCTCGAAGAAGCCAGGGAGAGGAATCCAGCAGCTTTCCAGGGTAACTCAGACCTTTCAAAAGGCAGTGCCCCTTATCAAAGGGCCACCCAGCAGGGTGGGGACATCACCCCTGCGCCGCGCCGTGAGCTGGGCAGCGCCTGCGGGCAGGAGATAAAGCCGAGCGAGATGCAGCGGGGTGAACTCCCACAGGCAAATGAGCTCTGAGGGGGGGAAAAAAAAAAGACAAAAAATCATAATTAAAGAAAAAAAAGAAGCTTGAGCTCCAAGACAGCTCGGTCGAGCTCCTCTTCCTTTATTTGCTTAGCCCAGGGCTATCTTTATAAGCCCTTACGAGCAGATGTTCCCCCATTTGCATGGCGGGGGGAGGGGGTTGGCTGAGGGAAGGGATGCTCAGCAGGTCCCAGGGCTGCTGGGTCGGTGCAGCAGCCGGCTGGCGATTGCCACCCAGTGGCTGAGCTGCCTTCCCGCCCTGAGAACCTCCTCCCGAAGAAAGTCGCTTCTGCAAGAGCCGGGTCTTTATTTTTCTGCAGCCTCAGCTGCTGCTTTTCTTGCTTTTCTCTTATTTTTTTGCTTTTTTTCCCTTCTCTTGGCGACGGTCAAACCTGCGGCACAGCCTCCTGGGCCCCCAGAGCTACTGCTCTTTTATGGCCAGAGTGGTTTCACTATATGGAAGAGATGAACCAGCTTTTGGGTTTGTTTTATTGTTTGTTTGTTTGTTTTCGCCTTTTTTTTTTTTTTTTTTTTGGTTGTTTGGTTGGGTTTTTTGTTTGATTTTTTTTTAGTGCAGGCTGCTTCTGAGCCTGGTGCTCAAGGAAACTGCAGCTCTGGCAGAGCTGAGAAAACCTTCCCGTTGGTCCTTTGTCCATCCTTTTCCCACCGAGGCATTACCCTTGGCTGGAAGAGCCCATCCTCAAGCCCCTCCCCAGCAGGGATCTGAAGAAACATGTTCACATCGCCAGGGATGGTGTTTTTACTGTTCCTCTGGCCATGGCAAACAGTAAATCTGGAGTTAATTCCTCAATCTGTGGCTGCTGCAAGTTTCCATGGCAGAGGAGAAGGTCACAGACAGCCCAGCTATCAGGGTCCTGCAGGGACCTGGGTTCAGATGGCTTTCCAGTTAATCCCTCCCAGGCTGGGACTCATCTCTCACTAGCTTTCTGCCTGAAGAGCAACACCCCCCCCAGCAGACACATTCTGTTAGGCTCTCTTAGGGATCTTTTCCAGGCAAATTTAATATTTTGCATTAATGGCACTTACAGAAGGCACAGCCAATGGAGAATGACTCCTTTTGCCTACAGCAAAGCTACTCCCACCCCCAAAACAAGCTTTCTTAACCCTCTGTCCATAACACAGACAGCTAACAAGCCTCTCACCTTTATATAGATACCTCCCATGAGGGGTTTTGACCACAATCCCTCTAAAGTTAATCAAGTACACCACGTATGGCTAATTGCAGAGTGGCTCTGAAGCTGTTTGGGGACCTGGAGACACCTCTGCAGAAAGATTTCATGCACCAAGCTCATCTCCTGCAGCCAAGCCAATGCCTTCCTGCAGAAGAGCATTCGTGGGAAGTGCTCAGCCACTGTTAAACTTTCTCTTGGTGCAAAACTTCTTCCCTGTTGCTCCTTCATGTCAGCATTTCGTTTACACTTGATTCCTCTGAAAAAAAAAAAAGCAGCTAACCCCAAACAACAAAAACAACCAAAAAAAAAGGCCCCAGCAGCAAAAAAAGCCCCCAAACCATTTCCTCTTTCTGTGAGACACGCTGCTGAGCCAGGGGACAAATACAGCTTGTGGGGTTCAACAAAACTCTGACCATCTATCTCCTTCAAGTTGGGTTCAGCAGGGGTGAAATTGGCCTTTTTGTTATATAATAGCCCGGGGTTGCTAAAAATACTGGGGTGCTGCTGTGGAAGAGCCCACAGGTGGTGGCTGCTCTGCCAGGGAAACCTTCCACAGGCTCTCCTGAGGCTTTGGTGGGGGTCAGGCACCTTCCTGAAACCATCTCTTGAGGGTTTGGTCATCCCAGGGATGTGAATATAGGGAGCCTACACAAAAGAGCTGATCCTGCCAAAAATAACCTTTCTGAAAAGACCAATGAGTGTTTTTTGGGGTTTTTTTTAGCTGGATCAACTCCCCAGGGTGGCTCAGAGCAGGCACAGGGTGGGAATGTGCTGCTGAAGGGCTCTGTCTCAGCCTGAGTTCAACTGCAATGCCTTAAACTGCCAAGAAACTACATCTGAGGAAGCTGGTTTTCCTCTTTTGCTGTGTTTTGCTCCAAAAGTCTCTTCCAGGTCCACACCTTTGAGCTGGGTAGAGACCAGGTGTCTTGAGGTGGGAAGACAAAAGGCCAGATGCAGGTATGGAGCAAACCCTGCTTGAGTTCCTCCTGGAGCAAACCTCCTGCTTTTTAGATCCTTTATTACATAGGATCTTCAGTCAGAAAGATAAACACAGAGACTTGGAATCTGAACCTCCCGTGGAATTTTATATATAATTTACATTATATTAAGCTGTGCTTCTAACAGATGGATGCTTAAAAGGTGAATATTGTATTAGAACATCTTGGGAGCCTGAAAACACAGATTCTATGCGAGTTCCTTGTTGAGATGAAATCCTATTTTCCCTTTTCTCACCTCCAATTAGCAGCACAATATTTAGGATGCTAAATAGGCACCGAGTGATACTTTTTTTTTTGGCAACCACCAAGCTGGAGGGAAGGAGCAGGAAGGCAAGAGAGGCTCTGCTGTGCCAGTTGCCTGGAGTTAAGCTTTGGGCCATCTCCTGTCTCCTTAGCTAAATAGCTGTTGTGAAATAAGGTCAGCTCCTAACACCTCACTCCAGGGCTGAGCTCTTTCCGAGGAGGAGAAATGGGAGTGTATTTTAGCATCTCATTTTGTTGGAGCAAAAAGTGGCTGCTGAAGCATGTGGAGAACATCAGGAGCAGTTTAAAGGCACCAGGAGTCACAACTAGGGCCACCCAAATCAGCAGCTCATCTTAGACACCCATGCTGGGAGGGGTTTGTCCCAGATCTCAGCGTCTGAGCAGCAAAAATGTCACCCTGAGAAAGCAGAAACTCGGCTTTTTCCCCTAAATCAGCCCAGAGAAGGCACTCAGAGGTTTCAAAATCTATCTTTTTCTTTTTTTTTTTCTCAAACTTCCTTAAAAATTTGACTTATTCCTTCACCAAGCTCTTTCTTTCCCTAAGACAGGAGGGGAAGTGGAACCATCTACCCATATCGATTGTAAAACTAATTTCCAAAGCTTCAGAAAAATGCAGTATTTGGATACAAAGCTTAATGTTTAAAAAAAAGGGCTTTTGCATCAGGTCTTTGTAACTTCTGATGCTTTACCCTCCGGCGGGTCTATCACAGCATCATTATATGGCTATAAAAATAAGTTGTGCAGCCTGGCAGGTATTTTTCTGGATGCTTCAATATAGTGATTATACTGTCTTTTAATTTATTTTATTTTTCCCTTGTCCTTGAAAACCTGTTAAGATTGGTGGTGTTTATATTTCAGTTCCAGATAATAACACACTGAATTTTGTCTGCATGTGCCGACACAAAATCTGCACATCTCTATAGCAGGTACAATATATACATTTATAAATATATAAAATTATAAATACAGAAAATTATATATTTTACATATATAAGTGCATATAAATATATGAAGCTTTAAATATATTCATGTCCCAGCTAAAACCTACCCCAAATCAAATCGGTTTGGAGAAGAAAGGAAGGCAAAAAACCTGAATTCTCCACTTTGCCTGTGCTGCCCTTTTTAAGTGGCCAGTGACACACATCTTGGCTGCTCCACTGTAATTTTTATTGCTATAAAAAGTCCTGAATAGGCATGGGGCTGGGAGCACAGACTCCTCCAAAGCTGCTTGATGTCCAGGTGGCCTGGAAAGCTCCAGCTGCCCAGACAGATCCTCTCTGGCTTCTCTTGGAGACTGCTTCCCTCTAGTGAGAGCAAGAGCAACCCACACGCTGGGCTCCAGACTTCTCTCTAGGTGCTGGGCATCGAGCTAGATGCTGCACGCATCGAGGGTGCTGTATGCACCTTGGGTGCTGTGCATGCTACCAGCACCCATTGAGGGTGCTGTGCATATCTCAGATGCTGTGCTGTGTGTACCGTGGGTGCTGTGCATGTCTCAGATGCTGTGCTGTGTGCATCTTGGGTGCTGTGCGTGTCTCAGATGCTGTGCTACATGCACCGAGGGTTCTGTACCTGTTACAGGTGCTGAGCTGCACCCACCAAAGGTGCTCTGCATGTCTTGGGTGCTGTGCTGCATGCATTGAGGGTGCTGCCTGCACTTTGGGTGCTGAGCATGTTACGGATACTGTTCTGTGTGCACCCTGGGCGCTGTGCATGTCTTGGATGCCACGCTGTGCACACGGAGGGTGCTGTGGGCAACTCGGAAGCCGTGCCACACACAAGGAGGGTGCTGTGCATGTGTCTTGGGTGCTGTGCATGCGTCTTGGGTGCTGCAGAGACCTCAGGTGCCGTGTTCCTCACCAGCGCTGGATGAGCCAGAGCCCCTGAGCCGAGCATGCGGCTTCTTCCCGCTGGTCGGTGCTGCCCGAGCCAGGAGGGCGGGAGCAGGGCAGCCAATTCCTGAGCTGGCAGGAGATCTGCACAGCTGAAGGGGCAGCTGTGAACCAGCAGCCTGAATTGATACGGAATTGGTGCTTTGCGTCAAGCGGCTGCTTTGTTTTTAATCTCCTCCTCGAGCCCCCGGGCAGGATTTGTTGTGCTGTTGGATTTTGTCGTTCGCCAGCAAGGGGACGATTTCATCAAACGAGCTGTATAATTTCCCCAACCCTCTCAAGGGCTTGCCTGTAGCTCAGCTCCTCCAGGCAGCCCTTAGCAACCAGTGAAGGCAAAACAGAGCTACACCACCAAAGGGAACTTCTTACCCCAAGAGCAGCTCCCTGCAGTGCCAGCATGTGAGTGTAGAATCACAGAATCCTTCTGGTTGGAAGAGACCTTTGAGCTCAGGGAGCCCAACTGTTCCCCCAGCACTGCCAGGGCGACACTAACCCATGGCCTTCAGCACCACAGCTCCACGTGGGGCTTGGAAACCCCTCCAGGGATCTCAGGGACTCCACACTGCCCTGGGCAAGACGTGCTCCAGGTCCATGCCCTCTCCTTTGACCCAGACAGAGCCCCTGGCATAGCTGTAGCTTTTTGGCTCCAAAGGATTTGGATGCCATCCTAAATCAGGATGTGCAGGAGAAATGACACGAGCTGTGGGGCTGGAATCAAGCAGGGCAGAGAGCTAAGAGCATCCTCAGCTCATCTGGGCTGACCTGCAGGCTCTTGACCCTGCTGTGCGGGTGGGTGGAGAGGGGGGGAATATTCATCCTCAGGATCATGGTTCACTCTTGTTCCAGCCAGACGAGTTATGGCCGCTGCAGAGGAGGAGGGGGAGCAACGTGGCTTGCAGAGACAAGGAAAACAAGAGCAGTCATTCCCTCGTTCATCCTCATCAAGGTTAATTCCCTTTCCAACCCAACCAGCAAGCCTCGGGCAGCCAGTGTGCCACCGAATCCCACCGGCGGCCAGGAGCTGCGAGCGGGGTCAGCGCCGCTGACACACGAGCTGCAAATCTTCCAGCTGGGTACCATAAGGGAGGAAAAACAGCACGAGGGGTGATTTCCAAACCTTGGCAGCTGATGGGGTTTCAGCAGGGAAATGTTGTTTTCCATGCCTGAAGTGAAAGGTGGCAGGTTTCTGTCGGGGAGGAGCGTGGCAGCGGCTGGCAGCTGCAAGAAAAGGGGCCCCGAGCGCGTGAGGAGCGAGAGATCACCCACGGGCAAGAAATCTGGGGAGAGGCAGCAGATTGCAGCGTCTGTTTGGATCACACGTAGAGAATGAGCAGGGTTTATTGCACGGGAAGCAAAAAATAAATGAGCTGAATGTGCTAGGGAAAAAAAAAGAAAAAAAAAAAAAGAAAAAGAATGGAGTCTGGAGAGAAGGATGTGCCAAGCAGGAACGGCGCGGGGTGTATGTGTGTGATTTGGCCAGTTAGTGAGAAAATCAATATTGTGGGCCAAGACCAGAACATGGATTTGCTCTTTTCTGCATTTTAAAGCGTGAAATGCTTTCCCTCTCCCTCCAGGTTTGGGATTATGCCTGTTTTCCTTCTGCTCTGTGTTGATAAAGGCTGAATATCGATGCTTTTCCGGGGTAGCAGTTAAGCAAAAGAGCTCACAGGGGCTGGAGGCAAATTGATTTTCCTTAAGGAAACCTGCTTGAAAGTCTCCAACACAAGCACTTCTGGCTCTGCTGGGGCACAGGAGCCAGCCTGCCTTGATTTCTGGGTATGCCCACCAAAGAGATGAATGAACAACAACCACATCTACATCTCAGGGGCAGGTTTCCCCTCCCAGCCCACCTCTCGCTGCTCATTTGCTCCCCTTCCCAGCCCCGAGATGGGATCAAGCAGCACTTTGATTTCAAAGTCTCTCTTTTTTTTTTTTTCCCTGTGCTTTTTTTTTTTTTTTATTCTCCTTTTTTTTCACCCTCCTGCCAAATTTCCTCCCTTCTTTAAGATTTGTATCCCCCCCCCTCCCCTTTTTTAG
>JANHGL010014554.1:0-10063 GCA_024611195.1 Ceyx melanurus | reverse complement strand
TAGCGAAAGCTAGAACAGGAAATGGGGAGGGGGGGGGCGAAGAAGAAAAAAAAAAAAAAGAAAAAAAAAAAGATTAATGCACTTTGTATCAGGTTATTAAATACTGTTGAGGAAGTAGACACACAATGTAGCAGCACCACAATATTTATTACTCTGTCACAGTTTTTAGCATTTCTGAGTTGCAGGTCAACTATCCAGTGACCTCCTCTTTTAAGCCGTGACTGGCACAGGACAGTAGAGTAGATCCCGAGAGGAACAGTGAAGACAAAGCAATTTTTTTTCTGGGGTTTTGGAGCCAAGAGTTCTGCACACCTCAGGCTTTTGAATTACAGCTCCTTTTTCAGCCTGTCACAGCGAGGCAGAAAACAATTCCCCCCCTCACTTAGGTTATTTGTGCTGTCCACAAATGATCCTTTTAGTTCCGATCATTCTTGGACAACGGTCCTCTCCCCCCCCCTATATATATATATATTTTTTGGTTTGGTTTTGTTTTACTGCTGGTTTATTATATTGTACAGACTGTAAAATGTAATATTATTTTGTACAACTTTATTGAAGAAAAATACTTGTAGAAGATCTTTGTGCCTTGATTATGGCTGTACCTGTAAAATGAGCTAAGATGTAAGTATGTTTTTGATTGCGCTGTACAGCTTGATGTCAACCTCACCTGCAGCAGTGACTGGAGGTGAGAACTTTATCTGTAGAGTTTAGGGTTTTTTTTCTGGTTTATATAAAAAAAAAAATGCTCTTTAGTATAAAAAATTATAAATTATGCAAATTAACCACTTACCTTTCCAAGCAAGGTATTACAGTCACCGGATTGCAGCAAACATGCCTTTCTCTTTGGGAGCCTCAGCTTTAAAACATGGAATCCATCGAAGCGTCCAAATTGCAACCTGGTGTTGTTTTAAGGGAACCAAAGATTTCTTTTTTTTCCCTTTTAAAAAAAAAAAAAAAAAAAAAAAAAAAAAAAGAAGAAGAATACTATGTTTGGTAATTCTTTGGTCATTCTTAGAACTTCACAATGGCCCGGCCCGATTGTGAACGTGTAAAGCACCATTCTCTAGAGCTCTTCGATCTTTGTACCAACAGCGGCTTTCGTTGTGCGAGTAAATAGCCAGAAAGAAAAAAAAAAGACAAAAAAAAGGAAAAAAAAGACAAAAAAAAAGGTGTCTAAACCCTTGTGTCTGGCCTAAGAGAATTACAAGATGACATTTTTATTTCTCTTTTAATAAAGAGACACATTAGAAAATGGTTTTATTTTAAATATTGTAGAATCGAAACGTGTGAATATTTCTCAAACTTGAATAATTTATGCAAATGACATTCTCAAAAACAAGTTGTGGTACAGTACAATATATAAAAAGCAAGAATTGCTGTAGCAATAAGGCATGTCCTTTTTAGTAACTATAACACTGCTTTATATTTTATACATAGGTGTTTTATGTCTGTGACTATAAACTTTTCCTGTGTCCAAGATAACCTGTACAAATGTCTACAATTACAGTTGCAATAACAGAAACCTAGAGAAGTGTTAGACTACATTACTTCAGAGTGTTTCACCACACTTGGGACCACTGCCCCTCTCCCCTTTCAATTGGAATTGAGGGAGAGATGGAGAGTTAACCCATCCCCCCCCGGCAGAGACAGCAGGAGCTTCAGGTCACTTTTTACTCCAAGCAGAGGTGTTAGTTATTAAACCAACCAGGCGTTTTGAAACTCCAACTACAGCCTAATTGAGAACTCGCTTCTTTACCCAGATGCTCAGTGTAGCCAGCAGCTGCTCCTCAGAAGGTGCAAAGCTGGGTGCCCAGCACCAGTCCGGGTGTGACCGAGCCCCTCGGGCTTCCCCTGGCTGGGGGAGACGCGGCAGCTCTGTCGCCTCTTCCCTCACGCACAGCGCTCCAAGAGGCCGACCTCAGACTTGTCCCAGCGGCTGCATCCCTTGGAAATGTGACTCGAGGAGCCCAGAAACCCGGCAGGAATCCCCCTGCTTGTCTGCCCCAGCCTAGGACGATGTTACTGCAGCTGTACTTGACCTTCCTTCTCCCAGCAGACCGGCACCCGGGGGCCCCTCACCCCCCGGCTCTCCGGGATGCACCAGGGCCCTCTGGTTTGTTTTGAGCTCATCATAGCCCATCTTCTCAAAAACAGCAGCTTGAGGTGTCACCCTGATTTATTTATTTTGTAAGCAGGTTTCTCAGCAAACTGGATCCAGGAGCTTCTTCCCTTTGTTGTCTGCCAACTGCCAGGTGTGGTCAGCTAAGGATGACACTGTTAGGAACTGGAAGATTTCTCCTCCCCAGCCACAGTCCCTCCCAGCAGATCCTGCAAAGGCTCTGGAAACCCACAGCAGCTTCTGGTTTGTGCCTGCCCCTCACCTCCAGCTAGGGCAGCAGCAGGGCCATGCAGCAATAAAGCAGAGAAAGGGTTCCATTTGCAGAGGTGAGACAACAGTGCAGAGCAGTGAGGAGGCTGGTAGGATTTACATATGTACAGTTACACTTTTAATATACATATTTGATACGAAAAAAATAATTCTATAGCAGGAAAAGGACTGATCTGATTGTAGAATACAGTATTTTTGTACAGCATGGACCATTTCAGTTATTGATCCTGTAGTAGTCGTAGCAGCTGTATAGGACTTCTGTGGTGTGTGTAATGCAACCTGCCTTCAGACTAGCACTCAAACTAGGTCATTTGCTGGCATGAATATAGTCTGATGTTTGACTGTTCTCAGCTTTGGTATTGCAGTGACTGAATGCAGATGTCTGGCTCTTCATACTGCTTTATGCTTACTGATTAAACGCTGAGCAAACCAAACTGGTGGAGTGAGCAGCTGGAAATGAGCTAGTGTGAGGAGGAGGAGCAGAGCACCCGCTGCACAGTACAGGGTCAGGACTCTGCTCTCATAGGGAAGGAAGCACTTGTGCAGGGAGAAGTCAGTTGGTGTTATGCTGCCCTGCAAGAGAAACACAGTAAGAGTCACTTGGCTGTTCCCAAGGGTTATGAGCAGGCAGCAAACATCCCAACTCCCACCTCTGCTCTGTGGCAGGGGTTGGGACCTATTTCCTAGGACCAGTACCCTCCTTGAGCACTAACTGGAACAGCCACCAGGCCAACATTAGCCCAGAGCCCAATCCTCCCTCTGTTCCATCCAGTGCAGAGAAAGGTGGGCTCCTCATCCAACCTGCCTTCAGGAGAAGCCTGACTTTAGCTGCCTGACCCCCGGGCTGAAGTTGGGGTCTGTGAACATGCCCCTTCCTGCCCCTGAACCCTCCTCCCCCCAGCACACCCTGCAACAAACACCTTGGCTAACCCAGATCACAACTGAACCCCAGTGACAAGGACATTGTTGGGTCTTGGCTGGACTTGGCAGTTCAGAGTCCAGTTTAGAACGGGCCGAGGCCAGGTTAGAACAGGAGAGGGGACAGTGCAGCTCCTATCAGCCAGTCTCCTGTTCTGCAGTGAAGATGCACTGTCTGGCATGTGCAGAGAGCCTCTCAGGCAGCTACTCTCAGGAACAGGGACTAAACAGAACTACTTTCAGCAAGAAACGCTAACAGTTGCATAAACCAGTTGAAAAGGTTGAGGTTCTCTGTGCATCATGCAGCCCAAACTCAACAGGAATAAACAGTCGGATGCTTTTCCCCCCTTCCAAGTCACAGACTAAACAGAGTGTAGATTCTGCTTCTTACTCCAAGTTTCTAAGAATTCTGCTTCTTTTCTGAGCGGGGGAGCTGTGCTGATTCACCTCTGAGCACTGAGGCTGCCAGGTGGACTGGAGGCCAAACACCAGCCCGTGGCCAACGGTTCCCCCACACACAGCAGAGGGGCTGAGGTGGATGGAGAACACAGTCGGTGTAGCTGGTAACTCAACCAACCCAAACTCCACTTTCTGCTGCTCCAGGCACAACCCTGATGGTTTTCACAGGGCAGCAGAGTTTACAACACCCTCAACAAGGCAGCTGTTGGGTGATTGCACCCAGACGGGCTGGGAGCCTGAGGAGCAGCTTTGTACTGCAGTGGCCACCGGGCTCCACGGCTGAACGTTGCCCAGTGTGTCTGGGTGGGTAGGAAACTGAGTTTCTTTTTTTAATTTCTTTTTGGTTTTGTTTTGGTTTTGTTTTGGGGTTTTGTTTTTACAGGTAGAATCAGTTTTGAAATATAGCTGACTGCCATGTTGGTTTATTTATGAAAGTTACCTGAGAAAAAAACAAATATATAATAATAAACAAAAAAAGACTTTAATTAAAACTTACCATGATGAAACTAGGATTGTTTCTATTCCTCCAACTGAACGAGGGAACACTGATTTCTGGGATGTTCCCTGTGTGCAGCACCTCACAAGCACTGTGTGTGTGGCCACTGAGAACCAAACGGGGACGAAACCACCACATCAACTGGAACACACAACGGTCAAGCACCAGTACAGAGGCAGCAACAGAAAGAAACTGAGCTTAAGAAAAGGTTTTGTTGGGTTTTTTCCTCCTTGCAGAATGAAATGAGGACAAGGCTGATGTTCTTACAAGGGTTGAATGTCAGATTCACTGCCAATCTTGAAAACATTTACACAGAAGGAAACAAATATTGACCATTAGGTTATGATTTCTTCTTTCTTAGGGAATACTTTGCCTTCCCCTTTTCTGGTGGTTCTGATTGAGCAAAGGCAGCACTTTCTGAGCTGCTTGTTTGGGTCAGTGGATAATCTGCACAGGGCACAAAGTGCTGAGACCTGGGGCCTGGATCTGGGCAAGCAGCAGAATGGAGGACACGGTCACAAGGATCCTGGGGAGCAGCTCCAAGGAGCTGCCTCTCTCCCTTATTTTTCATGTCTCTATCTCTAGACTCATGTCCCCCTCTCCCCTCCCACCCAGTAACAAACCTTCTGTGATGCCTCCTGAGACAGCACATCATACTTCTCCTTAAATGGGATGCTCTTCTCCTCTGGAGGAGCAGAATCCTCTCCGCTGCACTCGGCATCGCTCTTCCGATACAGAGGGTAATGCTGGGACAAAAAGCCAGGATCAAAAAGTTCATGATCCAGCCTCTCCAGAGTGGGAATAAACACACTAAAAAAACCCTGAGCTGTCACCTCACCACACCTCAACACACCCAAGATCCAGCCTCTCCAGAGTGGGAATAAACACACTAAAAAAACCCTGAGCTGTCACCTCACCACACCTCAACACACCTGCAAAAGGATGGGGTCCGAAGCTGGGAGCTTTTCCATGTTGCTGCATCTCTTGCTGGGATGACTGGGTTTCTGTGGATAAAATCAATCCACACACAGATTCTTTTATCCAGGAGAGCTTTAGTTACCCCCTGAGCATTGCTGCAGCACCAGTATTCCCAGTGCAGCAGCCCAGCCTGGCTGTCACCAGACCCTCGAGTGACTCTCACCTGCTGGGAGCAGTTCAGCTGGTGGGAAAGCTCTAGAAGCTTCTGCTCTGAGGCATGGCAGAGGCCACAGCCATCGCCCTCCATGGCCACGCTGTTCACCAGGATGAAGCTGGAAAACACCAGGGGGAGGGAGGGGGGCAGGGGGAGGAGTTTTGCTGTGGAAAACAAGCATGCCAAGCTGGACACAGCCCAAGAGAACAGCAGGGTGACAGCATCCCAAAAGCCACACTGGGAATCCTCCTCCAAGCACCCAAGCTGTGGCTGCTGCTCTATCTGGCAGGCTGCTGGAACTGGAATTGGAATTGCTGCCTTTGGCTGCTGGACAAACTGGGTTTTGTACTTTGCAGTGTCTATAGAGAACCCAGGATTGGATTTGTAACAGAAAGATTTCCCTGTAGGTTACAAATCAATTGAACTTCTGCCACAAGCTTCCCAGCTGTTCACTCATTGAGGGCTCAAAAGCTCCATTCCCAGTTCAGCTCAGTGTTGCAGATGTGAATCAGCTGAATGCCTCCAGTTAAGATACTGGTAAAAAAACCAAATATTCCTCTTCTAGCAATTTAAACTGCTTTTCTACCCATGGGTCACTACCAGCTGCAAGGAAGTGCAGCACTTGGTTCTGACTCCCAGTACTTTTACACTTAAAAACAAACTGTTAGAATTTACCAGGCTCAGAGTAGAGCTCCTGCTCCTTAGCCAGCTACAGGGATGGAGGAAGCATTGGGTGTTCAACATGGAATAGGCTCAGTACAGAAGAACAGAAAATAATTGTTAGAAGGCTCTTCATAAGCATTCCCATTAGAAATCCCACTTCCAGATCTCAGTTTTCCATCACTCTGGTCCTGCTAGCTCAGTCATCACTAAATATTGGGAAACAAAAGAAAAAACCCTTTGAAAATAAATATACTCACTTGATTCCTTTTCGAGTTAGCAGCTTTCCTGAAGTGAAGTTGAAAACCTTTTCAAATCTCTTCACCTTGTAAGGGGTCATTCTGGGAGACAGCAAAAAATACAGCTGGATTCAGACTGGCACTGGCAAGAGATCCCCCACCTTGCCATGGAACTTCTGGCTGATTCTCCTGTGGAGTGTCTTCAGGGAATCAAACAGCAAAAGGGGCTTCCAAAGGTCTGGTCCAACCCCCCTGCAGGGAGCAGGGCCATCTGCACCCAGAGCAGGGTGCTCAGGTTGTCCAGCCTCACCTGGGGTGGTGCCAGGGATGGGGCAGCCACCACCTCTCTGGGCACCTAGGACAGGCTCTCACCACCCTTGGTATAAGAAATTTTCTCCTCTCCAGTCTAAATCTCCCTCTTTTAGTTTCAAACCATCACCCCTTGTCCTGTCACAACAGGCCCTGCTCAAAACTCAACAGGCCCTGCTCAAAACTCTGTCCCCATCTTTCTGACAGCCCCTTCACAGGGAGGTCTCCCCAGAGCCTTCTCTCCAAGCTGCACCCCTCCAGTCTCTCCCAGCAGAGCTGTTCCAGTCTCCTGATCACATCTGGGGCTCTAAATCACCTGACCCAGCTGCTTCACAGTTTGCAGCCCCCCTGTGTAGTCCCTGCTCCCTGCAGACACCCACCCAGCAGGCTCACACTCTGTCCCAGTCCCACCAGTGTAGGCACAGCTGTCCCACAGACATGGGGACACTTCCCTGTGCTGTGCTGAGCTCACAGGAGAGGGAACGTGCTCAGACTCAACACCTCTCTGCCTAGGAGGCCCAACCCCAGGAGAAGCAGCTCCAAGGCTTCTCAGCCAACACACTTACTCATAATGAAATCCAACATCATGATTGCCAAGGATAACCACCAGCTCAGTGGAAACTGGACACCTGAACATCTTCTGAAACCTCCTGACATCATCTGCCCATGCCTGCGTGGAAAAACAAACCCAGAAATGAGTGAGCCAAAGGGACCACCAAGGATTGTACTGGGCTTGCCTGGCAGCAAGGAGCAGTGTGTTCCTGAAGGACAGAACCCCATGGAGGTGACCCACACTGGAGCAGCCCGTTCCTGAAGGACAGAAGCCCATGGAAGGGGTCCATGCCAGCAGGACAACTCCAGTAATACTAAACAAAGATTTGCACACCTTGTCTGCCTTCCTCTGCCACCCACTCCCCTCCAGAAATCCCCACTGTTTGAGCTGAGAGCTGCTGATGCCACACCTGAGGGGAGCTCCATTTGCCTTCATCAAAGACATCTCCCAGAATGAAAACAATATCTGGCTGCAGTAACCACAAAGCAGTTTGGAAGGATCTTTCCATTTGCCATTCCCTGGAAGAGAAAAAAAAGACAGACACAGTCACCTCTGCCTGACCTGTGGCTCCTCAGCTCAAACACAGCCTGGCAGGAAGGGGGAGGTGGATCCTACACACTGAAATTGTTCACACGCAATTAAAATTAGTAAAAAAATAGGTTTAGTGAGTAGTGTCTGTGGCCAAAGTTGCCAGTGTTGCCATCATGGCAGAATTAACACTTTTTTTCCAGCATTCTGCCCTTTCCCCTCTTGTGTTCACACAAGCACAGGTCTGTAGGTATGGGATTGGATTCTCTTTGGGTGTCAGTGTGATTTTGTCTCCGATTCTTCTACTGCAGAGACAAACTTCTACCAGCTTCCTCATCTCTGTGATGACAGGACTGTGCTGCCCCAGTAAGTCCCATTCCTTACTGGTTTGCTGTCCAAGTGAGGAGCAGTGGGTGCACTCGAGTCCCATCAGCTACTGCTGGAAACTCTAAAAACAATAGAGATTATTCAAGAAAAAAAGATTAATTATTACCTTCTTAGTTTATCCAGCCAATGCCCTTTGATTGCCCCCAGTAGGTGAGTATCAGCTAAAACTAGGGCCTTCAGGACTGCAGTTGAATTCTCTTCATCCACAGGAGCTCCACCTTTCACCTCTGGCCATCCACATTGAAAAATGACCACGTAATAAATCAGAAATTCACAGAATATGAACACAGAGCTGACAAAGCAAACCAGCTTCAGCAGGAAACACAGCTGCTTCTTCCCAGCAGAGCTCAGCATTGCAGGCTCTTTCCCAGTAGCTCGGTTCTCCTCTCCTGGGTGAAAGTGTCAGAGGAGCACGTTGGGCTTCATATCAGCACAAGATGCCTGTGGAGAAAACACAAAAGGAAGTGTTTATTAAGCATCCCCTGTGGAAAGGTCCCATGGGAGGCCTACAGGGTGAGCTGAAAGGCTTGGAAATGCATCATGTGTCTCCAAAGCCAAGTTGGTCTTGTCCTTCAGGCACAGAACAGGAGCTTGGGGTGTGATGCTTCTTTTCAGAGTGAAAAAACCACTGAGATGTGGTCAAAGGTTGGTGCAGACAGAGCCCTTGGCCATTCTGAAACCTCAACATTATTTTTTGCCACTTAAAGGTTCACCCAAAGCAAACATCTTGACCCTGCCAAGCCACAGCTGCCCCAGCACTCACTGGTTGTCCCCCTGGCTTGCAGGCAGTTGACACAACTCCCCACTCTACCCTCTCCCAGTTGAAGTGCCCACAGGTATCCCACTGAGGACACCAAGCCACTGGCCCTTGCTTTATAACCTCTCAGGTTCCACACACCAGCTCTTGAGCCTGAGGAGTGAAATGGTGCCAGTGCCAGGGACTCCAGCAGACACAGAGGTGGTGCTTTTAGCCCCTAAATATTAAGAACACCAGGCCAAAATTCCAGTGACACAAAATTGGTGGATTCTTGCCCAAAATCCTGGTCTCTGTTATGTGCATGGGATGAAATTGCTGCTCCACACCCTGCTCCACTTGATTGATGTCTCACAGAATCAAACCCTGACAGGTAACTAGTGGATTATTTGTCCAACCAAACCCCCCACTGATAGATAACAGCCACTGATTTTCACCATCAGCTTCCCTGTCACCACTACCAAGTCCTTATTCAGGCAGAGCAGCTCTGGGCTGCACCATCAAACACCCCTAAGGTGGTTTATTTAACTTTCATTTGAACTCAGCTCTGGCTAAACCCAGCTTAGCAGCAGAAAGGCCAGGAGTCACAATTCCTCAATGCCACACAAAGCCCGATTCACTTGTTTCAAATTAAGCTGCATTTCAGCCAGCAACAAAAAGATTGTGAGGTTAAGGCACAAATATCCATCCCACACACACGGCTACAAGGACAAAAGGCAGGGCAATCCTGAGCACACAAATTCACACAGCCTCCTCCTGCACTAACTGCACCTACCCCAGAACCTGGAATCAGGCTTTCATAGCCCTGGATAGTCTCCTCTTGCAACAAAAGCAGTCTGAATTTGAACAGAAAAGGCAGAAGTTGTTTTAACTTGTGTTAGGCATGTCAAAAAAACCCAGCTATAAAATAAAAAAGCAACCTGACCTTATGATTTTTCTTGTTCACAACCTATGCTAAGCTTAAAACTAATTAAAAATAAATACAAATAAATCTTTTTGCTATCAGTATCTCTACATCCTCTGGAAGCTTTTTCATTACATTCTTTTTCACACACCAAGCTTCACTGGGAGTTGTTCAAATAGTTACAGAGAAAATAATATATAATAATATATTAAAAAAAAAAAAAAAGACAGATTTTGGGGAGGAAAATGATCCATTCAGAGGGAAGGAAAAAAAAAAAAAAAAACGCAATAAGACACCAAAAATCAATCCTTTGCAATTAGAGGAACAGAAAAAAT
>JANHGL010014552.1:19981-36423 GCA_024611195.1 Ceyx melanurus | reverse complement strand
GAGGGCGCGCGGGGCGGCCGCTGCAGCCGTTGGCCCTGAGGGGAGTGGGAGGCGGGAAGCGGGCGGGGGGCAGCGCTTAAATACGCGGATAAAAGGGGAAAAAAAACCAAGCAAAGCCTCGGCTTCTGACGCTGTTAAATGCCGATAGATGCCCCTCTGGTTAGCTGGGGGTGGTTTTGCTGCCAAGCGTGGCTAAATAAAATGAGTTGTCCCGTATTGCAGTTAGAGTTGGTGCTGAGAGGGGACACAACGTGTCTTAGTGGAAATCAGACTTGATAGAATCAGAATCGTTTGGTTGGAAGAGACCTTTAAGATCCCTGGAAGTGTTTAAAAACCGTGTGGATGTGGTGCTGGGGGACATGGTTTAGGGACCCTGGCAGTGTAAGGTTAAAGGTTGGACTTGATGATCTTAAAGATCTCTTCCAACTAAATGATTCTTTGATTCTATGATCATCAAGTCCAAGTCTGGTCTCCAGAGCAGGAGACTCCACAACCTCCCTGGGTAGCCCCTGCCAGGCTCTGGCATCCTCACGTGGAAAAAGTTCTTCCATGTGTTTCCCCTCAACCTCTTGTGCTCCAACTTGCACCCATTGCCTCTTGTCCTGTCACTGGATGGCACTGAGCAGAGTCCGTAACAAACTGGAACCACACTGTCATTTAAACTAGTTCAGTGTTCAAAATAAGAAGAAAAAGGAAGGCTGTGAAATGGATTCTCGACCAGGCTTTCCCAATTTCTTTGGCATGTTCAACACCTTAACAAGCAAAGCAGCTACTGCAGGTGAAGATGCAGAGTCTGCTTGTTCTGTGTTAATAAGAATTGAGTTTATCTCCCTCCTTCCAGTGCCTGGGCCTCAGCTCTGTGCAGCAACAGTAAAAACTTTCACGATGCACTCAATAAAGGCTTCTGAATTTTCCCTGGAAAATTTTTAGTGAAAAGCCATTAATGTAGATGATTGCTGGAGGTTAAATGTTTATTCTTGAATTTTCTTTTGGGACACAGAGAAAGTGGGTTACAAACATTTTGAGTCCAATGCATTCTAGGAACTTTTAGACGCTTTGGTCAGTGGCGATGCAAGTACATATATAAAAATGGAACTTAAAACAATGTCTATATCTAATTCAGCTTCAGACAGCCTACAAATCAACTAGATAGTAGTCCAACCAGTTTTAGAGACTACACTCCAGTTTTGAATGCCAGGACACATCACTGGAGAGCAGACCTTTCCTCTCCTGAAAAACACTGCAGTGATCAGCACTGGCTCCCAAGGCAAAATATGTGTCCCGAAATTCCAGTGTAACGGTCTGGAAACTCAGACGTTTTCAAAGCCTGACAAGAGAAATGAAATACACTAAGCAGAAGCAGCACTGAGGTACTCCTGGCTGTTTCATTTTATGCCATTTGCATGTATTACAGAGATAGGCAATGCTTTCAGAAGCATCCGTTAAGAGATCTGAAGATGTATCTTTCCCTGATTGACTTTTGGGCACCTTCCAACCTTTTTGCAACGCCACATCACACTAGGAAAATGTTCCCTGGCAGCAGTTCAGGATAAAAAGCTCACTTGTCTCCACAGTTGCTTTGTGGAGACAGATCTTTGTACCGCAGCTCAGCACGTCCTCGCCGGTGCTGATGCGGTTGTTTGTGTAACTGCTGCAAAGTAGGTCAGTGGGAAAAAAAAAATAAAAATAGCTGAAAACGTGAAGGTGTTTTTGAAAAGGATCATTTCACGTAACCTATTTATTCTGCAGTTTCACAACCACTTTGAGCCGGTTTGACTATGCAGTGCTGGGAAAAGTCAAACTCCACCCTGAGCCATCCTCACAGTTCCATGACTTTCCTTGTGTGGGTGCTAGATCTTGGAAGTTCTTCCTTAAAGGTCAACTTTCAGTGGGAACACGTCTCTCTGATCCAGTCTGCCGCTGAACAGTCTCCAGAGCTGACGTAGGAGCTGCAGCAGAAAGAAAGGGCAGCAGCTGCCCAGACTGTGTCTAATCTGCTTGAGAAACTGGAGTTGTACAGACAACTGAACAAGCTCAAGCAAGGCAGCATTCATTCCAGAGGGTAAAGAGAAATGAGAGGTCAAGGGTAATGATTATCAAACATCCAGCAAAGGAGTATTAATACAGAACTTCAGTCTTAATGTTTGGCAGTGTTAGAGGATGTCAGGTCCCTTTTCTTGATTTAGTTTTAATGATGACAGTACCAAGCAGTGCTAAGAGTCCCAGTGCACGTTTAAGCTTCAAAGTGCTTTTTCCTCTGTCTTATGCACCTATTTTACTCAGTTGGGCTGTCAAAATATTGCTCTCTTTTGTACATTTAGAGTAACATTAGGGGTAGCTTAGAGTTGCTGAAGCAATGGAGTAAAGTAAGGGAGAGCACAAAGGTGCCATCATTCCCAGGCTGGAGAAACCCAACCTTTATGTGTGAGATCAAACACAGGGATTTACCACACTTTTATCTTCTGTGCACATGTTTTAGATACCTCCATAAATTAAATACAAAACCATGCATTTTACTCCTGTATGATCTGCCTGTATTCCTGAGGATGCAGTTCCCAACGGGCTATTCACATAAGTAATCCTTATTTGAACAAGAACAGTGGGATTATTCATGTTCCCAAAGACCAGACGTATTTCAGAGGATTATATGTGAGTGAAGCATTCATAGCACCATGCAGAAATCTGAAAAAGACTAATCTGATTTCAGAGCACAGCTCTTGGCACTCCCTTCTGTAAGGTTACTTACTGCATGCACTGTTTTGCTGCAGATGGATTCTTGCCCTGCTTGCTTTTTATTTCCTCTGTACTCAAAATAGTTTTCAAATCAAAATATTAAATGTAAGAAGTATGCAAGTGGTGTAACTTACCAGACAGAAAAGAACCTTAATGCTCAAAGTCTTGTGTATCCAAGATATGAAAAAATACAAGTGGTGTTGGTTCTATAGTTGGCCAAAGCTTTAGAATTTAAATTGTGAGGAAAAAAACCCCTCTTGCTTCTGCAAGCAGTAGCAACAGTATGAAGAAGAGATACTGACAGGGAACACTGCTCTAGGGCAGAGCCCTTCTTTACTTATTAGTAATATAACTCTACATTGAAACAAACATGCCCAGATCAGGAGCAACTTTATACACTGTACATCCCCTTTCTTCATAGAGTCTTACTTCATACATTTTAACATTGTTTTCTACTAGCATCACCACCTTTCTGAAGATCACTGACTGAAAATGATTACCACAAAGTATATCTTGTCAGGAAGTTTTTCAAAGAACTCTCCTATCCATGTGAAGTCACAAAAGGCATTCATATTACAGTTATTAAATACATTTAAATCCTAAATTCTTTGAATTTTAATTTATTCTATAATCTTCATTCACATGATCATCAAAATAATGCTGTACCTTCACCTGTAGATTCACTGCATCGATTCCCAGTGTGAAAAATGCTAACTGCTAAAAATTGAGCTTTAGAGGAAAAGGAAATCTCTCTGTTAAACCTATAGCCCTGGAACTTGACCATAAAATATTTTAAAGAACCTTGAATTTTACTCTCTTCAGGGTGAAGTAATACAGCTTAATTATTTAATCTAGTTACCCTAAAAATAATTGATGCTGGAAGAAATAACTTTATGATACATCTTTTTTTAATGTGAAAGACATATTAAAGTAATAAATGTGGTATAACATTTCTAGGCAAGTATGGATGGGTAATTAGACCCTGAAGCTTTCTGCCACTGGTTCTGCTCTCTCTGCTTTAGAAATTAGAAACTCGATAGGGAAGTGGAAAAATGACTTTGCAGAAGACTTTCTCTTGCTGCTGATAACATTATTTCTCACAGTATTTGATCAACAGAACATTTAGCTAAAGGAGGAGTTTAGAAGTCTCTTCCATACTATTAAAAGCAGGAAGAACATCACCATATAAAAATTAGCAGGTAGAGAACATGGATGGAACCTGATAGATATAAACTAGATAGAGAGATAAATATAAACTAGATAGATATAGATACAAACTAGATAGAAACTAGATAGATGGCACAGGTGACCTCCACCTCACTTCATGAAGCCACACGTCCCTCCAACACTTAAGTGACTCCATGCAAACACAGAGTATAGAAATGCATGACATACTCTGTTGAACTTTTACTTTCAGCAGAATGAAACCTCCTTCCACGTTCAGAAATGTTTGCAGTTGTTAGAGGGAACTGTTAGCTGATTGCCAAAGACAGAGCCTGGTAAGGTTTTGAAAAGCAGACTTTATTTCATAGGCACATCATTGCTTTAATAGCACTGGGCTGCACAGCTCACTTCACCATTTGTAAATGGCTTGGTTTGATTACATTGCATTTCCTCAGTGTCAGCAGGATTCAAGTAAAAAAGTTACTGCTTTCACTTCTCTATAATGTCTCAAGATGGAAAAAAACCCCCAACAAAACAGTAAACAACTAGCACACAGGAGCACAATACAGACAGAACTGCCTGTGATCCAGGAGAAGTCAAGACAATCTGAAATGTGGGCACTGAACAGTTAAAGCTGCAAGACAAACCACACTACGTTTGCTCAGCTGAGCTTTAGCATTATGCAGGATAAAAATGAGTGTTGCCCACTAATACAAGGGACTCTCTTCCTTATACTGAGAAACAAAGACTGTCCAACACAGACAAGAATGAGGGTTTCAAAACAAAACAGCTCACATGAAATTAGCTTCCATATTATTTCTGATTATAAAAGTTGTACTCCCTCAGCTGTAAAAGTTCAAGGCCTAAAAGAAAATTATTGCTTACTGAACTCCAAATCTGCAATTTCATCAGCTTGTCAGCTTTCCCCTCCTATATTACAACTCTTTGTGATAAGATAAAACCATCTTTGACAAAAGCATAACATTCTGCATTATTTTCATAATTAAGCAGTTTGTTGATACCTTTCCTCCCTGAAAAACTGCATTTGAATATTTTACTCAATTCCACCAGTAGAAGCATATAAAATCAGACATTGGTAGAGGAAAACAATATTGCTCCAAGAAAGAAAAATGCACGACTTCTAACATAGTTTTCTGAGCATTGTAAAAGAAGCACATACGGCATTGAAACATTTTCAAAACGGATAAATATTTTGTGTTTTGATGTTCTTAGGTTTTACTCAATTTGCTGAATGTATGTTTCCAAAGTTAATACCTTGAGATTTTTTTTCTTTTCGTTTCTTTTCTAGCATCATATAGGACAGACAACCTAAAACCAACAATGCAGAAATCTAGCGTGCTGCACACTTCAATATACACTAGTTACTTTAGTTACTAGCACTTGACACTGACAGTACCTACTGTAGCTGTAAAACTCCTTTTGAAATCAGCTTGTCAAAGCTTTTGAGAAGCAATCTGGGCAATAAGGTGGGTGTTTTCAGTGTCTACCACAAATATGGCCAATTACAGGCTCAGAGGTCGCTCTCTCCATACAGTGCTGATGAAAAAGAGGTGTAATCCAGAGCCCCAGGAACAGAACCTGGGCCAGTGTATGGAGGCATTCTCTTGATGCAGTACTGAGCCTGCTCAGGAGGCAGCTCTCGACGTAACTCATCTGCCAGGATATAAGGCTGGAAAGGGGGGAAATGATTGACAAATTCAGTATTTATTCTCCAAAAACACAAAAATATATTTATTTTCTGTAGCTGTGACTAGTAAACTCAGACATCCTGCCTATTTCTCTAAGACCAAGTATTTTCCTCAGTAAATTCCATCCCTAATGATTAATTGAAGGAGACAGTCCTACCAACAAACTGATGAGGTCAAAATCCAGTCTGAGGATATGGGACTGTGTGTGTGTGTGTGTGTTAACTCCTGAGCACTGCACGGCTGTGGGTAAATTACTTCTGATACAGCTCATTTGTGGAGACCTACTCAGCATGTAAAGTGCACTCCTGCCCCTTCTGTAGTGACAGGGAAAAAGCATTCCAGTCAGATCCTGTTATTTTCAAGGTCCCAATATATTTGTAATAAAAGATGCCTTATTGCTCTTAATGGTTTTCATTTATGATATGAAGGACACTATTAATAGACTTGACATTATTTAAAGTAGCAACATAATGAAAACCATTTTTTTTTCTGAGATGTTGTCTTTCATCTTCCACAGGAATTCCTAATAGGAACATGTCTGGAATTCCAAATGTAGTCCACAGTAACTGAGATCACAAAATCAATACAAACAGCCAGAATGAGAAAATCAATAGAGCGAGTTTGGGCAAATAGACCTGTACTGCTGTGCTCTCCTTTTCCATAGCACAGGGTTGCTTTCCTGGCAGCACTGCTTATGGCCCTGACTCCTCCACAAGCTCCTGTGTTGCTATTATCCTCCCTTTCATCTTCATACACCACTCAGTCACCAGTGGATTTGGCTGTGGGTAGGAAAAGTGTGCCAAATTCTGGAGTTTCCTCCCCAGACCCAATAACTACAGGAGGTCTCCTGCTCTTCCTAGACCAGGGGGACACCACATGGTATCACCCTGTTGAATGAGCCATCAGGTCAGAACATGGCTCACAATTCTGTGTAGTCTTGTGCAACCAACCCAGGCTATGTTCCAGAGGGCCAAACTCTGCTCTGAAACATCCAGACAACAGCACGAATGAGTTCACCTCTAATGAAGGCTGTTGTGTGGAAATAACCTGATGTACAATATAAGGCTAAACAGGAGAGCTACTGAAGCCTTACAGCCTGTAAGCATGATGACTGACCTTGTCTGAAGCCAGGATTCTGAAGGAAGCTATCACTTGCTCAGCTGTGTCTGTGTCTGCTGTTTCTCTGGTCATGAAGTCGATGAAGGACTGGAAAGTGACAGTTCCTTGTCCATTGGGGTCAACCAGAGACATGATCCGAGCAAACTCAGCTTCACCCTTTCACAGAACCCAAAACAAACCAAACAAAAAAACAACTGGTCACCATAATATCAGTCACACCGTGTCTCACATGGACCAGGAGTGGTTACAGAGTCTCTAAAGCATCTTCCTGACTTAAGAACATAAATGTCAGAGTCAATGAAATCTGGGATCTTAAATGCCCTTTTGTAAAAGGGGCTTGGTGCTTTTGAAATACATATTATTTTTCCTAAATACATGCTATGTATCTTTCAATTAACTCTCTGCAACTTCTCCCCCCACCCCACTCTCCTTCAATGCTTCTTTTATTTGCTTTAACTCAACAAATAAAATTGTTAAGTTTGTGGAAAACTTATTTTTCCACCCCGTCCTAAAACCAGGTAAGTACCACACAGAGAGGTGAAGCAATAGCCCAGGAAGCAGTGTACTTGCACACCCACTGAACTAAGTAGTAAGAGAAACAAGTCTCAAAGTTTCATGCCAGATACAGGACAGTTCAACAAAGGCTAATCCTTTTTTCCACTAAAAAAAAAGGGGAAAAAAAGTGTGAATTTTGGTGGAAATTTTTAGAACAAATAAGGAAAGAAAATGTAACCCCCAAAGCTAGTATATGAGAATTAAGCAGCATCAGACTCATTCTTACTCATGCAAATAAAAAAGGAGAAAGAAGAAATAAAAAATTTAAGTTTACATTAATAGTTATGTTTCTTAATTCAAACAGCATGGCAGCTGGTATGGCTTTCAAGTGTCTAGTTTTACTTTTAACTTCTTTTTTAAACATTTAAAAACAGAAAAAGCAAAGAAACTAGAAACTAGTATCTCTAGTATGAATTATTAGTACTCTGTCAATGTAAATCAGCTTTAGTTTTGTGGTGGTTAATATCAGAAGCTTTAAGCAGAACTGGTTGCCATTGTTTCTTAAAATTCATACCAAATCATAACCCATTGAAATTAAGCAAGCTCTGAAATCATCATGGTCCATCAATCCGTTCTTCCTCTATTCACCAAAACAGTGGAAGGAATATGGAAGGGAAGGTTTGAAGAATCCCAGGTAATTGTCAGAGAGATGATGAGTTTAGACCATTGGCACATTGGATCCAGTAGTGTGTGAGCAGTATTCATTGATTGTGCCCAAGCAGATCACCAGAATCATCGTCAGTGTTAAAGTAGGAAGAAGTAACTAACGTATTACACACAGGAAACAGACATTTTCACCACAAAAAGCAACATCAGGGAGGGTCAGGGGAGAGATAAGGGAGAAGAGGAGGTGAAGGAGACAAGAATACAGAGAACACCACCAGAGAGGACAAAGAGAAGGACAAGGAAAAAAGTTTGTTACTAAACTAGTCAAACTCAGGAGGTGCTCAAGCTGCCTCCCTGATATGAAATGTCTTTGAGAGGCTGTGCCTGGAATGCTCTAGTGACTAAAAGCAGCCTGAAAATAATGGATCCCTGGCTATTTCAAATACTCCAAGGCTGAGGCAGGTACACTGTGAGAGCTGCCTGCTGACACAAGGGAAGTAAATACAGGGGTTTTCCTTCTGACTTCTGGACTACAGCAGAGAGATGGCATATCAGCTTAAAGGATGAGACTTGGGAGGCTTAGAAAGAGGTCAGTTGCAGAGCTCATATAAAACACTTCCAGGCAATAACATATTTGTGGCATTCCTGACTGAAAGCTGAGTGCACAGTCCATGGCATGAGATAGTACCAATGTAGCAGCCTGAAGAGGATTTGTGTCATCCTACATCAGAAGGGAGCAGTAGAGAGCTTGTGTTCATCAGCTGGAGGAAGGGAAACTGCAGAATTCTGACTGCAAGAAGCACAGTGGCTCCTCGTAAAACATCTCAAACCAAGCAGAAAAAACAACCTGAAATATCTTTGACAATCCAGTTGTCTTTTCCAAGCATTATGACCAATACACTGCAGTTTCACCTCACAAACTCATTGGTTATTATTAGATTTGCCTATCTGAAACCAGAAACACAGCAGTTTCCTCTACCTGCAGGTCATTTCCAACCTGTCCTAGACTGATGAGGCAGGCTTTAAATTCATCAGAATGCAGATTGTCAGATTCCTCCTAACATCCCATCACAGGTCATGCATTTGGGAAGGTGAAAGGAAGAAAAGAAAGAGAAAAATCACAGAGTGGGTTAGTTGGTTAGTAAAGAATTTTCTACTCGTGTTAATAATCATGTTTTTGCAGAAGTTAATGGAAATGTAAAGCCAACATATTACATTTAATTACCTAAAAAGTATACAAATTTACAGTTTCATGTTTAGATGTTTGGTTGGTTGTTTTTCTTTTAGTGCAAAAGGGTTCTCACTTCAGCTACAGAGATAAAACTGTGCTTCCTGTACAGGTGATTTGTAAACATTTTTGCTGATAAGGCAGTTTTTATTCTATTGAACTGACATTTGCTTCCTTCAGTTTCTGTTGTTATACTGTGTATATAAATGTATACATATAATACAATTTATATACATATATATGTATATAAATTTATTTATATAAATAAAGTGAGATGCAGTAAAAAGGTCACTGGACCTGGGCAAAACATGGTTTCCTTATTAAATGACTGTTCTTCACTCTTAATCTGATATTAGTTAATATATGTATAGCATGTAACTTGCTGTTTTGTCTATTACCAGGTATCATTTTAACCCTGTATCCATGAACACTGCATAACTCAAAGGAGTGAGTTAAATTCCATCACAATAGTGTTTTACTCCCTACTTGTTTCATCACCTGTGATTGGATAACTGAAAAAAAACAGCCTCTTATTTCCCACATACATGCAGAATAAGGATTTTCCTCAACAGCTATCAGTGCCCCAACTATATTCCCTACAAATCTATTGATAGGGGCACAAGTTGTTATTTAAAGAGGAAAGAAAAAATATCTGTAATCCAGATTACATCTAAATTTAATGAGATGGAAGCTGCTGGCAAATACATAAAACATGCTCACTGCCTTAAAATAAAGGGGCATGTTATCTTCCAAAACACATAGATTTACCCACTTCTGCCTGTTCATTGACAAAATAGTCATATTAAATCTATAATTTTAAATTACATTTTAAGAGTAAAAGATAATCTGTGACACATCTGTACAAAGCTATAATTTCGTAAGGCTGGAAATTCTTTGAGTCATCTTTTTTACTGTTTTAAAGAGTCCATTGCTACTCAATTCACAGTTTTTTTAAAAGGCTTCTATTTGGAATGAAAGCAAACTTGGTTTTTGGAACAATAAATATTGCTACTTGAGAAAAAGCAGGAGTACTGTACCCTGTCAAAATGATTGAATGATGCTCTGAAGTCATTCATTTGTTCCTGGGTGATACCCTTGGCATCTCTTGTGAGGATCTGAGTCTCAACCTCATTAATAGTTCGAGCAATGGTTGTAAGCAGGAGCTCCCATCCAACACGGATGTGCTGTGAGAGATAAAAAACTGATTTATTAAAGAATCAAATCTATTCTTCTAAAAGAAGAAAAAGAATAGTAAGCAAAAAAAAAAACAAAAACCAACAGATAAATCAATCTAAATATTTATGTGATGGCTCATTCATAAAACAAGTCTCATGACATTATCAGAGTCTGTCAAATGACATCTTCTGTGGCAGACTCCAGATCAGGAACAGCAGTTACATGGCAGGAGAAAGCAGAATAAACAAAAGGGAGTAAATAGCTACCTCCATAGTATAATTGGTGTGCTTGTTGTCAAACACCAGGGCTTCTTGTATTAGCTGATGATCTCCTTCTAGTTTGTCAATGTTGTGTTTGTAATTAATGATATTGTGCTCATATTGCTTCAGCTGATTCATCTGGTCCTCCAAAGGCCCTGTCATTTCAATAGAGCTGCGGGCAATTTCCTGTCAAAACAAAGACACACAGCCCCCCAACCCATGAGATTTAAGCTTTGGATTTGCTCATTTGACCAGTGTTCACATAAATATGTCATCTTTTCATTCTGAGAAGCAATAGTCATAAAACCTTCATACAGTGGAAACACATTAACGTAGGAAACACATCTCAAAAGAAATGTGGTATATTTAGTTCTGGAATTTGTACTGAGACCCCAGTGATCCTGGTATCTTTACAGAAAGCAGAAGCTGAACAGGAATTGTTTATTGATGGATTTTTCCAAACTACATACCCTGCTCACCCACCATCAAAGCACCACTTGTACAAGGTTCTAGATTGTCTTAAATACCTCAGGATCAAACAATGCTGAATTACCATGGAGAGATGCAGATTGCTGTCATCCTATATATAAAGTAGATATTAAAATGAAGTATAAACTATTCTGTCCATCAGCCTCTGAACACTCACCTCCATCTTGGTCTGGATCCAAGGCCCAATGACATTGGCCTGAGCAGCAAACTGGCGCCGCAGGCGCTCGTTGGCGTGCTGCCGGGCCAGCTCCTCCTGCAAGGATTGATCCCTCTGAGGCACCAGCTGCTTCACCTGTTACAGCACAAAAGCACCACGGTGAGTAGGAATACCTGAAGCATTTCAAAAAATTAACGGAACGAGTAAAATCTACAGTTACTGTTTGTTCTTAGTGGTCTGAAGGTGGTTATCAGCACAAGCCGGATGAAGGATGGAAAGGATTCCATCATAGGATGTTTAGGGCTGGAAGGGAGCTCCAAAGGGCATCTAGTGCTCTAATAGTCAGTGCAAAGCATATTATTCCAGCACAGACATTCTGATAGGGTACATAAGATACATTCTGTTCAGCATAACTGAAGGTCTCCAATATATTGCAATTGATTTTTTTTGCCTTTTTTGCCTTCTGGAGTGCCCTGAAAGATTCTGAAATTATTCAGTTATTATGGCTTAGTTTTTATAACCCTATTTTCTTGTCTATGTAAGTTTATTTCGTAATTCATACATTCTACACAATCATTTATTAGTCATTTATTATTTACAATAATTTATTATTTATTTAGGTATTATTAGATAATAGCTTTAGCACATTATCTTTCTTAGTTCCTAAAGAAAATCTGTGTGATTGCTTTAGGACCCTCTCTAGAAATTTTTTAAGGTAACTGACAATTGCAATCAAACTGGACAGAACATTAATGGTCTCAAACATGCTAAATGTTTACATTTGTGAAAAGCAGCAGCTGTGTAGATTAGACACATCAACTACTTATATGGAGAAAAATAATACATTCATTTTCTGTTTTTTTGACAGTACTCCCTGGCCCATCACACTGGCCAACCACTGGCTCTGCTCCTGCCCCAACACATGCTTCTCTTGCCCCATCAAAAAGCCAAAGAGGACATAGGTAATATTGAGAGACATTGTAAGGTAAGAGCAGCAAATATAAGGAAGTACATAAGACACTTTATAAAGTTCCTTCTGACATCTGATGATCTATTGTAAAGTTGTCTGAATGTCCATTCTCAGTATTCCTAAACTAGAACACTATGTTACAACACATATAAATGTAAATATATTCATGAATTTAGCATACATTACCTTTTCCCATTTGCTACGAATCTCTTCCACAGTAACAGTGCTGTAAGGATTAGTTGCACTTATTCTCATGTTGTAACTCTGAATAACTTTCTCAACTTCATTCTGGATTGACAGTATGGCCTGTCTTTCTCCATCTGCCTCTGGCAACGTGGCTTTAAACTGATCATGTGCAGAGATTAAACTCTAAAATCAGAAACAGAGGGAAAGCATGAAAACTTTAATGTTTCTTCCAACACCTGAAAGACCTGCTCTAAATAAGCACAGCTTCTCTCTCAGCCTCTCAAGCACCCTGTCCACATATATCTGGAGATACAGGGAATAATGAGTGTAGATATATTCAAGAAACAGCCCTCCTTGACTTCACCATCTCTTCTTCCATGATTCCTGGAATCACTGAATTTCATACCAATGCAGAACCTTATTTATAACAGAGCAGGCATTGCCTATCATAAAGAAAATGTCCAGACAGATATATATATTTATTTTTTTTTAATTACACATCCTGGTCTCCAAGAAGTCTTCCTTTCTTGTTTTGCCTATGACTGTAAGACAAAAAACATTTACCTGAATTTCCTCTATGCTATGAACAATAAACATGTCCTGTAGGTCCTCCATAGCACCTTCCATCCAGTTGTTGAAAGGAGCAGCTCTTTTGGCAAACTCCAGGTGAAGTTGATCAATTGTTTCCAGCAATTTCTCTGTCCTCTGTACAGGTTTGGAAAGGTACAATCACTGGGTGTTACAGCAAGACCTAACTCCACACACACATGCACAAAGTCATGCCTCATCTCAAAAGAAATTGATTGCATTCTTGACTTATTTTGCCACCTATTTTAGGGCTTCCCACTCAAGGCAATAGCACAAAATGCTATAAAGATACTCTAATATCCAGCATGTTAAAAGGGCTGTAGGCATTTGAAGGATAACAGGTGAAATTTCTTTTTCACTACTGATTTTAGGTATTTTTCTTATTGTGATCTATCTGCAAATCAATTAAAATCTGCCAATCTTGCTTTTGTAATTTCTTCTAAGTATAAAAAGGAAGAGTTAGACACAGTTTTTCACCTTGACACGTGTGCTTGTGACTTTCTCAAGAAACAAGGTTTTGGAAAATATCTCAGTGTGTTGGAACACTCACTACCAAAAAATAACACAGTGCTGGCCATTATGCTGTACCTCACCTGATGGAGCTCAGACAAGTATGAAAAAATAAGAGCCTAATTGCTTTTCTTATCCTCACTGGACATCAATTCCCCAAAGAGTGTTGCTATAAACCACATGCCATCTGTTGCTGCTTTAGAACTTTCCTTGGCAGCTGAGCATTGTCAAATCTGCTCTGAACCATTCAATGTGTTTGCACATGAAACCACACCAAACTGAAATGGAGATCCAGGTTTTATTGCTGTTTGGGTTCCAAAGTGGATGGTCAATGGCACTGTTTCCAGATCTGAAACAAACCATTTCCCACTCTCTGCCTCAGCTGAGCTGCTGATTATTGCTATATAATTTACCTCCAGGGCCTCTCTCCTTTTCTGAGTAAGTGTTCCCAGGCTGTCCCATTGGTCACATATCTTTTGGCATCTATCATTGACACTTGCAGCATCGTGGTAGTCCAGTTCACTGAGAAAGAGGGAAGACAAAAATCTTGTGACTTTCTGAAAGACAGGAGCAGTTGCATTTTCCACACTCTTCCAACAGCCCTCAGTGCTTTCCCTTCTTTTTTTTTTTGCAGTATTTCTCCTCCAGGTACAGAGGATTGTAGTATAGATGTGTGATCTAGTCATTCAGCATTCCAAGAAGCAAGCAAAGGAACAAGATCAACCTCCTCTGTTGTAAGAAAAATCAAATATTCATCTGTGACATCTAAGTACTAAAGACAACTAAGGTGTCTAACCATCTTATTCTCAGCTATTCCTGTGCCCAAGCCCAATTAGATCTCCTGAAGACCAGAATGCTTCAATCTGGGACTTTTATCACATTTCTGAAGATTGGTAGTTTTAAATTAATCAGCCTGAAATACACGTTTCATTTTCAATTATTCAATTATCCTTTCCAGCCTCATATGCTCTAAAATCATTTAACTGAGAAACAGACCTCAAACTTCATTCAAAGCACAATCCCTGTCTGGCAATACTAACAGGAGCTGCCCAGATCTGGGGTACACAGAACAATTATCATCTTCTCTGGGAATTCCTCACAGAGCTACACCCTAGAACTGGCTGGTTCAAAGAAGAGGGATCTCCAGACCTACATGTGACACCAGCATCAATTAGTGCACCCACAAAAGATGTAGTGGTCAGTATTGCTTTTTCACCTGCTTGATAGGCTTATGTTATCCTGACAAAAAATAGCAATTTTCTACCTTGAATTGGATTTTTGATGCCTGTGGCAGCTAATCTCTTTGGTTCTGCTGCAGCCATCATGACCACAATAATATACATGCACTTGGCTCTTTGGAAGCTCCCTTTTATTGTTGTATCATCATCCACTGAATTTAGAGCTTGGCTCCTCCTCGAGGCCACTTTGCCCAGTACTAAACACTGTAGAGACCATGATTTTGTGACAGCATGGCAATATGAACCTAAGTTTTACTTTGAGGCTTGAGCCAGACATCAGATGCAGGTAGACTGTGTTCCACTCTATTCAGCATTCTTCTTTAGGCAATTGGCAGGAGGAATGTACTATCAAAAGTGAAGAATGGGAAAGCAAGTAAAACGTCATAACAATTCTTTTTAAATAACAAAACCAACCCAAAATTGTGAAAGAACATGTCAGGAGAAAGCTGCCAGCAAGTCAGACTACACAAGGGCTCCTTAAGTCAAAAACTTGCCTCCTCCTTTGGAGAAAGCCATTTTATTAGCCTTCAAGGGATGCAACAAAAGTCATTTATCTTTTAAGAAATGTGAAGTCAGAGGCATGGAATTTGGGCTGAAAGAGGCTGAGATTTATCTTGTTGACATGAGGTTTTGGCTGGAAGATGTTTTTTTTTCATTACAGCACATTGAGATTATTAGATGCTGTTCCTGTAACAGCTCTGAGCTCACTAGGTGAATGGGATGTAGAGATTTGTATTCTGGTCTCTTTTTGCATACCCAATCTCATAGAAAAGTATATTGACAGGTTCTTTTTTTCTGATATCCCAGCTGACATCCCTGAGAGTACTGCAAATCTTATTTTTGCTTAAATGGATCCCTTGTCTCCTTTTGTTGATCAGGATAAGGGCAGGATAAGTCCTTCCATGAAAGTGAGGGACTGATTGTACCAGCTCTGCTCTAAGTACTGGAAGGTGCAATTTTCCTCCACCAGATCTGCCAGGGAGGTTCAGGCACTTCTCTTAAGATCTCTGCTATCCTATTTCCTCCAGAGGTATGTGCTGTGGACAAATAGGTAGAAGACAACTGTTAAAAAGGGCACCTGTGGGTCAGAAATCACACCAAGTACTGCTGCACGTGTTACATTACAGTCATTTCTACTCATTTGGTGATTTGACATCTACAGCCTTTGGTATTTAAAAATTATTAAGATATTCCTATTGCTCTTAAAAGTAATTCAATCTTATCTGTAAAGAATTAAAAATTTAGTCAAATTTTGTCCTAGTCCAGTGAAGCACTTATGTCTGAGCTCACTTAGGAACAGTGAATGTGTCACAAAAATAACCTGCTGAGCAACACGTTTTAGAACTGCATCAGAACCAGGCTCATGTTAACCATGCACGTAAGCACAATTTGAGCCCAGGTTTCCAGAAGCAAGAAGACTCTCCAAACTGGTGTGACAGTGTTTAGTCTTCTTGGCTGAAAATGAGTTGTTATCCTGGAAGTGACAAAGCAAAAGGTACTGCAGCAGAAAATACCAGAACAGGACACTGTAACTGGTAGAGTTCAAGGTCACCCAGCAATTGTTCTTGGAAATAGCAACATTAGGCAGTCATGAGAGTGACTCAAGCAAAAGGAGATCCACTAACTTGGATTTTAGACACAGATGATTTCTGTAAGGGCCTGATCCAGTGACAGAGAAAGAAAAAAAAAAACCAACAAAAAACCAAAACCACAAAAAAACCCAAACCAAACAAAAAAGAAAAAAAAAATAATTA
>JANHGL010014552.1:2597-13740 GCA_024611195.1 Ceyx melanurus | reverse complement strand
ACTTTGCCATTATTTTCTAAGATAAATAAAAATATAGACACACTTATGCATATGCCCATTCTGAAGAACTCAGGAACCCTCTATTTCATTTAAATGTACCAGTTCTGCTTAAAAACTGGCATGCATATGGCTGATGACTTAGCATGTAGGGAGTGGGTTTGACTAAGACATGGGAAATACAGACTGCCTTTTGATCTGGGGAGATGTTCTCTGGAAGTTGCATGTAGATTAGTTATAACCTCAGCATTATATATCAGTATTCTTTATATTACTGAAGTATGGCCAACTCTACTGTCTTCCTTTTTTCACTTTTCCTTTTTTTTTTTCATTAGAATATGATTCCAGAATTCTTCTGAGATGTCTGCATCTATTTTTGCACAGTAGCAACATTTTATGTTGCTGTTTGTACTTACCATTGAACACCTAACATTTAAAAAACAATCCAATCCCGAAAGTGTAAGAGAAGGGTTTATTTTCTAAGCATCTGTTACAATGACTTTAACATCAGGAATAATATCCAGCAGGAAAAAAAAAAGTCATACTGCTATTGAAATTGGGGGTTTTTTTTCACTGTGAGCTTATTTTCATCTTGTATTTTTAAAGGTGCTTCAAATGAATGCACACGAGTTCAATTAAAGAGAATAATGCCCCCAGCTGTTAAAAAGCTACTGGATATTATTAGTAAATATACAGAAAGATGAGTCAGGAAGGTTTGTTTCTATGGAACAAGTGGGTAGACTACTATTGGCTCTACCAAAACACTGGATCACAGAGAAAACCAGGGAAAAGGCAATTAGCTCTAAGATGCTGTCTTAGTAACTAGTGAGGAAAAGATCAGGGCAGGAAAAGCTGCTGAAAGAAACAACACAGAAGGTGAAGGGTGAGATCTGATCCATCTTCTACAATCTCACCTTCTGAGCACCAGCAAATGCATGGTAGTAACAGGAAATATAAGTCATAATGGCTCTTTCATCAGGTCTGGCAGTGTTTACTACATCTGTGTGGAGAGAAGAGGGTTAACTGCTCAGAACTTCTCACAAGATACTTCCATCAGGTTATGCTGCTGATGCCAACTCAGTGTTGTGAGTATAAAATAAACACCATTATTCGAGTTGCATCTGTTTATTGCCATCAGTGCAAAGCTCCCTGAGTTTGTAAATTGGAAATCTACCTCCCAGTGAAATGGCACCACATCTGAGGGCAAAGGCTGTACAGAAGGGTGTTGCTAAAGTCTGGGTGGTGGGAACTTCTAAGCAGATATTTACCTCATCTTCATCATCTCTCCAAAGCCACTTCATCAAAATCACTAGAATTATTCCAGAGTTCAATGTCACCACTAAGAGTCACAAAATAGGAGTGAGTGTTGTGCATATTAGCACAGGTTCCCTGTGACTGACAGGGTACTGATAGGTATTGGAAAGCTACAGAACTCCAGCAGTCCAGAAATACATTCTGTGCTAAGAAGAGCTTGGAGAGATTGCAATCCTTGAGCCAGGCTGTCTTTTTAGCTAATAGAATAGCATCAATCATAAAAGAGTTTGGCTGGCTGATAGCTTTGTTCCTGTTATGGCAGGAAAGAGTGAAAGCACAGAGAGGTGAAATCAGGGTATGGAAACATTGGTAAAAATGGACTTTTCAACACTTAAGGCAGAAAATGACATCAGAGTGATGAATGATGCCAGTGGCAGCTGCATGTGTTCCTGACAAGGTAAGGAGTGGGGAGGAAGAGACTGATGTGGAAAGACCCAGGAATGAGATGACAATTTCTACTCTCAACAGTGAGATTTCTAAGTTCAGGACCAATGTATTTACTGATTTTGCATCTATTTCACACAGTTGTGAACTAAACTTTGCAAAGTTTCCACTGAGAAGACAGTGAAAGTAAAGAGAGAAAAATTGAGGAAAGGAAAATGATAGTAAGAGGTGTTCAGTGGTAAGGAAAGGTCTGTACTTCTGTTTTATCCTCTCACTTAAAGAATTTTAAAAGTTGATATGCTTTAAGCTGCTAACAGTCATATTTCCCTTTATTAGACATTGGGTTTAATTACTTAAAGGCAAAGGCTATCTTTTGATCACTCATTTATCACAATGGGGCTTTGTGCTGATATTAGGGCCCAGAGTACTATAATAAATATAACAAGAACAAAACAATAAGGAATAAAGCCAGTGAGCAAAATTATCCAATAGATGGGGAACAAGAAGTATTCATTTAAAATTTAAATATACAATTTAAAAACAAAGCAGGTTGCTATGTTATGATTCACGTAGCAGAAAACTTGAAAATTTGCTAGATACAAAACAAAAATGTTTTATTTCTTGTTCTTGCCAGTAACACAACAGTACTGTTACAGTATAAAACTCTCACCTTCTGCATCCAGCATCTTAGGGATATCCAAATGCTTTTCAGCAATTTCCATGGCAAGATTGATGTTTCCTATGGGGTCATCCTGCATTAAAGAAGAAAATCAACTGGTCAAATAATGAAGTTTCTCCTTGAAGCAAGACTGCAGTAGGTAACACTAAAACTTACTCTGGTTTTCAAAGCTGTAAACTAGAGTCACCAACTATTGCACTTCCAAAAGCAGAGTATATGAGCTTCCATCTAGCTACTGCTGAACTTTTTCCAAAGAAAACAGCAATAAGCTATTAGGCACCACTAGGACATTGTTGCAAATACATTCTGGATATATTACCTATATATATGTAGGTAAATATATTACCTATATATATAGGTAACGTATGCAGTGCACACATAATTCTGAGCTAATTCTGAATGAAGTACAACAGTAATTAATACAGTCAAGGCCACTGATCCAGTAGGTCTGCATGTTTTTATACCTACTATACATTAGATCACAGGGAGATGAGTTCTAGTGAGTTCTCTGTTGGTCAGGGGCATTCATGAGAAGCAGCAAGCACAGAAAGAAGGACAGTTCTCCATCCAGAAGGAGCAAAACTTCCTAGTTTTGACTTGGACAGACAAAGCTGTAGCATCTCTAGAAACAAAACTTCAGAGCTGTGGAAATTCCTCATGTCCTTAACTCTTTCCAAAAACATCTCATGCTAGACAGCCTGGCCTTTAAAAGACACATCTTCAATAAACCATGTTATGAAGAACAGTTTTGAAACCTAATAACCTAAATTTAATAAGAATTTAATATTCTTATTAAACCTAATAAGAATACAAAGTCTCTGATCACCATCATTTAGCAGTTTTGTGCATCATTAAGAGAAACTGAAGATGTGGACAATATTTAAAACCCATGAATTTATTTTTTCCCATTACACAAGACACTATGTGTAACATAACATTTACTAAATGTTGATACAAATTTCTTACTGAAATCAAAAGGTACAAAAACAGGCTAAGCAAGACCTACTGACTAAAATGCTTTGTGGATGAGTGATGAGCACCTCCTGTTGGTGTGCTGAGCCCACGAGCACCAAATGGTGCTAAAGAGTAGCTAAAGAGTTTGAAATCATGACAGCTTCTGAATAATTGGAGATCTCCATCACCCATCCTTTCCAACAGTAAAGCCAGAGTAAACTAAAAATCTCTCCTACAAGCTAAAGAAATACCTCATCTAACTTGTCATATTCAAGAAGATCAGGCCTGTGTCTATGGATAAGGGCATTGAAAGCAAGGCCATTTTTCCAGCTATAGGTTCACACAAAGCACATCAGAGAGAAGAGGGAAGGACAGCATGCAGGGCACAAGAAACAAACACCAAGACAGCTGTTAATGGAACCAAAATGAGCAGTCAGTCAAACACAGCCAGGTCCAAAAAGCAAGATCTATTTTAGGATTTTTCTGCATGTGCTTTACATGCCACAGCTCAGCCTCAGTTTGAAACCTGACCTCTTCTTATTTTTGGAAAGCTCTAAGAGGGAAAGAGGAAAGCTGAAGCAGATCTGCTTATGTTCTACTCCTGTTTTTTCAGCACTCATCTATAGTTATACTGGAAAGGTTGTATATGGAATTAGAGAACATCTTTTGCCCTTTGGTTCAGACCTGCCGTGTTCTTAATAAATTTAAAACTGATTTGTTTAGAAATGAGTTAATTTCATTTTCATCACTGCACACTTTGGGGACCTCAGCATCAATTTCACATATATAGAAAGCAGAATAAGTTCTTAAAGCCTTATCAAAGGGTTTCTGATAACAGTTGGTTCCACTGGTAAAACACATTTGTAATGGAAAAAAGCAGTCCATGATTTACCTCTTCAATGAAAAATTGCACCCAACAAATTAAAACCTTGATTAAGTTTTCTGGTTTCCAGAGAGCAGAAAATAGTACATATGTCTTGAGAGCTAATGTGAAATGACAACATTCCACTTTCTTTCTCTGTTTTATTCTTTAGTAATGATACTCAGAATTTCTGACAGTATGTCTTGCTCCTCATGCCCCCTGATCAAACCCAAAAGGCTGGTATCTTTTAGAAAACACTCATAATAAAATATGGAATAAAATAGTTTTGTAATCCCCATCAGCTGCTACCTAAAGAAGTTAGGGTATCAATTATGCTTCCACTTGTCTGGAAGTACTGTAATCTAAGAATTGGTGAATATTTTCTGTGTAAGACTAATAACTTACTGTGTACTCCTGATTACCAAGGGTAGTGTTTGCTCTAAGGAATTTTAGGACTAATCATTATCTCGTTTAGTGCTCTGCAATCCACAGTCAATTACACCAGATGCAGAACAGGATGGACTGTACAATACTATCAGTGATGAATGAAGAATTCCAATGAATTTGATTTAACAACCACACTGGGCAGTGCAAAAGACTTCATCAACTGCCTGGCAGCTAAGAACAACATAGATTATCCACAATTAAATGCTGAAGTCATTGTAATGGAAGGAAAGGACACAAGACAGTCATGAGGTCTTTTCCTCCTTATCACTGGTTTCTTTGAAGGAAGGTTAGAAAGCCAGTCAGAATTAGTATGCACTCCTCAGCTTGCCTTTTAGAAAACATGCTAAGCAAGCCAGAAGTGAGGCAAATCACTGCAGGACAGCATGCTGGAGCACCCAGACTGATGACCTTATTTAGCTTGGAGTAGTCAATAAGATCAGGTCGGTGTCTGTGGATAAGTGCACATAATCCAAGGCCATCTTTCCAGCTTCACAACAAAAAATAGAATGGAAAAAAAAATATTAGTTAATAAAGTCATGGCATTTTACACTTTGATCCTAGCTCAAGCCCTAAAATCAAGCAGGAATTCTCCTGTCAAGTCCTGACACTTTGTCAGCTCTCATCCCTGTAAGATTTTCTGCTACTGTATTGTTTTTCCAGTAGCACATACCTTACTCTACAGTCCAGACACACTTAAGAACTCTCTCATACTTTCTGGGCAGTGTACATTATGTGCAACAGCCCCTGATTTTAATTGCTTCATTTGTGCAGTGGTGCAGGGTAGCTCAGAGCACACATTCATCAAAGCAAGTGCATCATCTCCTGTTACATCATGGCTGCAAAAAAATAACAGCAGAGCCAACCTGCAATTACTTGAATTTACTAAAGCAATTGGCTTTTTATATATGTCTGTTATTTCAGACCATTTTAATGGCACAACCATGTTGTGCTCCTAGGAGAAAGAAGCCATCAATCAGCTTTGTTTATTTAAAATGCTTCACACATATGACAGATCCCATCCAAGCTCAGTGTCACTTGAGGCCCTTTGGACACAAGAAGCAGCAATGAGTAGAGCTGCAAACACCATCTACGTGAAATATGATGAGGGGTTCCTTGCAACCAAAGAAATTATTCTGAAAGACACTTGATGTGAACACTGGGACTATGAATTTGAGGTCTTATCCTGTATAGTAACTGTGATTTTAAGACTGCTAGAATTATTGTTCCTGAAATGTCTGGGTGGATCCTTCAAATAACAGGACTATCTCCAATAAAAACATAACACAAAAAAGAAAAATAGACATACACTGTATATTTATATAGAGACATATGTATATGTTATATATATATACATATATCGACATATAATATCAAAGAATCCAGAAGGTACAACTGAATTAAAATAATCACTACATCAACAATTTTTATTTTTATTTTTTTCCCCAAAAGGTATAGATTAAAATGGTGTGGAAAGGCTGTTGTAAAGTAGTTCTGTAAGAGCTGATCAACCCAAACATTAATCAAGATACTTCCATTCAAGATGTTTTCCCCATACCATGGATCAAAGCTGTATGTGTATGTATAAACACTCATACTGTAATTTACAGTGTAATCTGCATTAAAAAGTTCTACTGAAATATGTATTTATTTAAGGAAAATAACACATGAGATTTAAGTGCTGCATGATCTGGCTTCTGAAAACAGAAGTGTTTCAAGTGCTATTCTATACTGAGTGCATTTTTGGCTCCTTCTTGATAGTTACATTATGACATAATAAAGAGCAATACATCATAATGAGATATTTGCATGCTCAGAACATTGGCATTTTTGCCAACAGCAGCCTATCTATTCAGTGGCTTTCATCTGAAAAATTAGTAATTTGCCAAGTCACTGTGCTGCAGTACTCAGATATTCACATATACCATATTCCAAGGACACCTAATAATGTAATACCCATTATTATCTATGTAGTAGCTATCTAATTTTCTTTTAAATAGTAAGTATGGAAGCCATGGTACATGATGCCAAAGGCAAACCAAAGTAAGACTCTGAAGAGCATGAGAATTTGAAAAATACCTGGTTAATAATAACTACGTTATTATTTAATTTATAAATTAGTTCTATATAAACTAATAACTAAAGAAGAGTTAAATTCTGTCAGATATATGCCTACAAATGGTGGGAAAAAATTGACCTAAAATATTTCAGACTGCTTCTACCCCTTGAATAATGGAAGTTTACCTAAGATGGAAGTTCTGAATGTTCACATTTCTATATGGAGCAGTTTTTCTTTGACACCACAGCAGCAGCCCTTCTTTGGCAGAGGTCTCTGTAAAAGACACCAGGGAGTAAAAAAAAAGAAGAATGTAAAAAATGTTCAAGTAATTAATTTCTTGTCATCTTAAATGTGGTCAGCCATCTGAAACCAGCTGGAATAAGCCAGCATTTTATTCTAAAAGGTATCCAAATGGACTAGTGGGCCTCCATTAGGACACAGAGGGCAGTTCAATGGGAATTACTCAGCTGCACAATAATTCTGGGATATTGGAAGCTTAAGAAATAATATTAGTTGGACAGCAGCATTGCTATAGTGTTGGTGCTGAAAAAATATCATTATCTGAGCCCTATGGGCATATTAATGCATAAGTAAAGGACAGAAAAGTTAAATAGACTACTAGGTACACACATAATGTCCCACAAGTTATTGGTAGAACAGTATGCAGAGCTTCAGTTGATTTATTTTAAAAAAAAATATTATTTTCTAGAATTCTAGACTTCTCACAGCCTTGATTTCAAGAGTATTGTAACTACAACACACTTTTTGGAGCTAGTTGCCAAGTGACAGTTAAGGAAAAATATACTGAAGTGAGAGGTGGGGTGTTGAGGTGGAGAAATTGAAAAAAAAAAAAGAGATATAATCAGATAATATTTGCAAAGACAGGGAGAGACAGATAGGACTAAAACTGTGTGTTGGACATAGGGTCACCATAGAGTGCACAGCATAGTTTCAGGCCAACAAAGCTCAGAAACAGGCAAATTTCTGTCTTTATAACTGTGACACATGCCCAGAACTGCTCTATTTAGAAAGCTGTCTCAAGGTCTCTGTCACGATAAGGAGAGTAATTACTCCAGATTACTCCAGTAATTACTCCAGTAATTTCCTCCAGAAATCCATTTTCTCATGGGTAGGGAACTTAGAGTAGCGTTTTCTGTGAAAAAATTATTCATATTTAAAACACTCATCTCACTGCTCAATTCATAATAATAAAAAAAAGCCTTTAAACAATTTTCCCCATTATTTACCATAGTTCATTAGTTACCTTCCACTGAAATATCCTGAATAGCAAAGCGAAGGATGATTGTCCAGATCATACCCAGTGTCATCTTCACATTGCCATCAACAATTTCTGAGGTGAAAAAAAGAGATTGTAGCAGTGTTTAGGATGTGTTTTCCATTTTCTTTTCTTTTCCTCATATATTTCTAAAAATAATATATTTAATTAATCAGATTTCTACTATAATTCTCTCTCTACAGAGAGTTCATCTGGGTTCATATTCAAACTCATACTTGTGCTACACTGGCAGCTGGACTAAAGATTACTGAGGTCACTTCAGCATTTTCATGCTTCCCTCTAGGTGGTTGTAACTGTCTCAAATCTCTGCCTTTTAGGCTGACATTTTAGACAGAGCCTGAAGGAAAATACTTACATTTTGAGCAGTATCAACCTTACTGTTTTCATACACAAAGCAAGTGAAAAAATTCAGAATCACAGAGTAATCATGGTTGGGAAGAACCTTCTAGATCATTGAGTCCAACTATACCTCCAACAACAAAAAAACCTAAATACCCCATCATTCAAAAAACAGAAATAACTCCCTACACAACTTGTTACCTGTTTGTTCTCTATATATGACACATAATATATATAAATATGACACAAGCTGTCATTTGAGCCTATGGAATTAACAAATGTGGTAGGAGATATGTCACCCATCACTAGTCTAGACTTATTTGCTAGTGGGAAAATGCAGATTATACGAATGGCTATTTTTCTGCTTTCCCCTTTGGGTTCAACACTAATTTTCCAGAATCCTTACCTCATTTTGCCTGGCAGCCATGTATTATTGCTGTCTCATGTTCCCTGAAAGAATTCAAGTCCTTTCAAATCTCAAAACACTTAGTTTTGAGTCAAAAAAGACCAAATGGCAATTAGAGCTTGTGGCAACTTCTCTCTCCTCCCTCCTCCTGTCTGAGATATATATATATAGAGAGAGAGTAAGGAATTTCTTCAAATGCAAAATAAATTAAATACTCAGGAGGCATTGCTGATTGTCAGGCAATCAGTTCATGGATTTGCATAATCACTGCATCGTTGGTTTGATTTACATATCCATATGTAAACACAGAAAGAATGAAAGGGTAAGAGAAATCATTTTCTATGTTGTGCCTCAGGAGAATTTTCAAGTGATTTGCTTGGTCTCTTGTTATCTATTGCTAGCATAAAACACCAAAGAAAAAAAAAAGGTAAGTGTAGAAGACAACCAAAATTATCTAAACAGAAGGAAAACAAAAATGCTAAATGTTCAAAAGCATCAGTGATTTAAAAATGCTGATTCATTCCTATAATTTTCCTCTACAGGTCAATAGAAGACCATCTTTACAGTGACTGTTTGCTCTGGGAGGAATGACAGAATAGAATCATAGAATCATTCAGGTTGGAAAATCCCCTTGGGATCATCATATCCAACCATTAACCCTACCCTACAAAGTTCATCCCTAAACCATGTCCCTCAAAACTATATCCAAACATCTTAAACACATCCAGGGATGGTGACCCAACCACCCTGGGCAGCCTGTTCCAGTGTCTGACTACTCTTCCTGTGAAAAAATTATAGTTTTGACATTTGACATGGGCAAAGCTACAGCTTTCTGGAGAAAAAATGTCTTGCTGACCTATGAGGACAGGAAAGGAGAGAATGGAAAGTGAAGGGGAAACAACAAAAAACTGCCTAGGGAAAAATAAAAAAATCTAAGCAGCGTGGCATATTTCTCAAAGGTTTTAATTTTAGGTTTTTATTCTGCTTTGGCTTTATTTATTTATTGTTATTCTAACCTTCTTGCAGCAGATTCACAGATCATTTGGTCTTTAATATTCCTCCCACTCCCCAGAAAAGCAATGAAGAAGTGCTTCCTATTAACAGGATGCTTATCTTTTGTGGCTCTCCATAGCTCAGTTCCTCTCATTCAGGGTGTAATTACCTTGCAAATGGAGTTATTGCATTTTTTTGTTTAAAACTTCTAATTCCTGTACTCCAAAAGGCTAGTAAGGACAACTTTCACAGCTCTTGCTTTAGCTTTTTGACTCTCTAGCCTTATTTCACTGCCAGTGGAGAGAAGACTCTTCCACAAGACAGAGTAGCCAAACTGGGCTTCCTCTCAGCATCACAGTTACGTGGGATCACCTTTGTTTCCAGTCCCCAGACAGCCCAAGGAAGTCATCCTCAGAACAGCAGTGATGGCTTTAAAAAATATCCTTTCAAATACTAAACTGACCTTTGTACTGATGTCCCACAGGAATTGCAGTTTTGAGGTCCCATTTTAAATGGCAGTTGGTTCCCTTGCACCTACTCTTCACCCTTCAGCATGTCAGATTATAGAACACAAGCCCTAGCAGCTTTAGATACCAAACTTTCCTACTTTGGAAATTAAGAAGTATTCCAAGCATCCATGCAACTCAGAGAATGCCAAAGCAGATGGGTGCAGACGAGTCCATACGCCCCATGCTCATCCACAGGGGCTGTGAGTTAAGGGGTTAAGGACTTTTATAACAAAAAAAAAGCTTAAGGAGCCTTGCTGACATTCATTCCATCTTCATACTGGAATGACTGCCCAGTCAACAATGCACTCAAGAGACTGCAAATGCAAATATGCAACGAGAGGAAAAAAAAAAAAAAGCAAATCAGAAGTGAAGGATGTTTTAAAACCAGATCACATTGCTGATCCAATCTCCAGCACAGCCACAGAAACAGTTGTCAGCCCAAGTGCTAGGGTAGGGCTGTGAAGTGTGGGAGCAAGTATGCAGGACAAGGGGGCACGGGGCACTCTTTAAATGCATACTGGTGCCAGAGGTCCCACACAGTGAAACTAAACCCAGTCAGATGTGATACTGTGCTGCTGCATCAGCACAGCACTCTGCCTCAGCTAACAAAATTAGCAGAGGGGATGTGGCAAACCTAACAGGGCACTAAGCACGTCTGGCCCAGAGCTGCTTTTGTGTTTGGCCTCTTTAGAGTAGGAGTGGAAGGCACATGAATCTGTCTGCCCCTGCCCACGGGGATGTAATCTAATGTGTGCAGCCATATCTGACATAGTGCAGTGTCTTACAATGACAGGGTTCCCCTCTGCCTCTCAGCTATCACAGCACTAGTGGATTTTTCTCCCATGCTTCCTTCCAAGAATTACTTTTATTATTTTTAATATAATTAAAATGTATATTTTTATTTAT
>JANHGL010014550.1:0-23138 GCA_024611195.1 Ceyx melanurus | reverse complement strand
TTGGATGACATTGAGAAGAGTCTGGCTCCATCCTCTCTACACTCACCCTTAACATATTTATAGACATTGATGAGGTCTCCCCTCAGTCTCCTCCAGCCTAAAGAGCCCCAACTCTCTCAGCCTCTCCTCAGAAGGGAGATGCTCCACTCCCTTAATCATCTTGCTAGCCCTGCGTTGGACTCTCTCCAGTAAACCTCTGTCTTTTCTGAAGAAAAAGAAAATTATTATTTTGCTCTCTACCCCCTCATCCAGGTCATTGATGAATATATTGAATAATATTGGACCTAGCACTGACCCTTAGGAGACTCCACTAGTCATAGCCTGTCCTCCAACCAGATTGTTCCACTGACCACAACTCTTTGAGATCTGTCCTTTAGCCACTTCCCAATCCACCTTACTGCACCATGATATATATCAGGAGCTAATACACAGATCCCACCTTAACATATGAACCAAAAGAAACAAGCAGAGAAAAAACTAAAACCCACTAGAAAAAGAAGCTGGTTAGATAAAGTCACTAGCTAAATTGTTAGTAAAAGAACTTGGCTTTTAAGCGGTAGACTAATTGCATACATTCCTCAAGCAAAATGGAACTTGACTGTGAAAATGTGTAGATTGACAAAAATCAGGACAAAATGATTCCAAAATATCAATAAACCTATTAAGAGCCATGTGAGAAACCAATCAATAGGGCAGGCAGTAGGGCACAGCTGCTGAGCAGTCCACTTTAATACCATCAATAGCCCATGGGGAAAACTCAGCCTGTTGGTTTGAGAGCATGAAACAAAAGATTAACTCTAAGAGAAAACAAAGAAAGATAAACATATAGTCACTGTTTTCAGGGGAAAACATGCTACTTGCAAGAATTTAATTTATTTCTGATTTAAGAGAACTATCTGGTACTGGTTTAAGAGAGATATTTATCACCTCACTAGAACTGAGAAGGGAATGATGGTAATCTTAAGGTAGATTGTTCAGGAGTCAAATGGCAGAGTTCTGGACATCTTCAATTTCTGAGGCAAAAATCCTAAGAACTTCAGTCAAAAAGAAACAGATCAACACTGAGCTCTGCAGAGCTTTCCAGCCCTTTTTGAAAAGTTTGTCATGCAGCAACATGGTTGCTTTCTTTGCTAAAGCACTTTTAGCAGATTCCAAGGGGCCAGAATGAAGACCTGTGGATTTAATTTATAAATTTAGCAGCAATATTTGTTGAAGCAAACACACTGATGGAGCTGTGGGGGGGAGATGTGGGAATGGGTACGGTGGATGGTGGATGGGGACGATGATAACACACCTGTCAAATAGCATTAAATTTGGTAAGAAATTTACTTTATAAACGTGGTGTGTTTCAGATGTGCCTCTCTATGTCTACCACTGCTAGTAGCTTTGCTCCAGAAGTGTCCTCCTTTGGAGCCCCATGGGAACACAGACCAGACCCTCCTGCCTGTGAGCAGCTACATCTTAGAGAATGAGCATGATAATTTTGTTTGTAATAGTGCATCTCACTACTGTTTCTGATCCCTGCAAGTGAGCTTTAAGAGACACAGACAAACTTCAGTATATTCAGATTCCTTCTCCAAAAGATCATTTAATCTTATTGTGTCCCTACAAATGTCACAGAACTGTCATGTGAAGTGAATGACAAAGCTGTACATTGCTATTACTCATCGACTATTCTCCAGTGTATAATTTTACTCAGGTAGCATTAGTGGTTTGAAGAGGAATTTTGCTTGATGGCTGCTGTAGTCTTTAGCTTTCTGGGATATCCCTTTCTCTGGTGTGAGCCCTAGTAATCCTGGAGCTATGGTGTTACTGTGCCAAGATGCAAATATCTCCCTGTGCAAACTGTAGATTTACAAGTAGCTGACACACATCCTTGCAGCTTTCTTTAGTACTACATTGAAGTTCTTCAAGTATCTGTTTTAAGCCTCATTAATTAGCTGCTCTGATAAAGGAAAATGGAATATGTTTAAATTCCCATACCTGGGCCCTTGAGCAGAGGCTAAAGTCTTCTGAAACAGCAGTATGTCAAACCACATCGGCTTCGTTGCCGTGTTCAGCAAAAATCTGATTAGTCTTCTATAATAAGGAAAGAAATAGTCTGGTTTGCAGCAAGAAGATCTTTGCTCTTTCATCTGTTAGAAATGCTGTTTATTTTAATTCTGTACTTCTTATTCCCACAGCCTTCAACTATAACTGATCTTTGCATCTTAGATACACTTGGCCATACCTAGCATGTGATTCCTATGCCTAGGATATTGGATTTTGACCTAAGGTAGCTCTGGTGCCATCTTGGGCAAAATTAATATGTTAAAGGTGAGCATAGAGAGGATGGAGCCAGACTTTTCTCAATGACATCCAACGACAGGACGAGAGGCAATTGGTGCAAGTTGGAGCACAAGAGATTTAAGGTCAACACGAGGAAGAACTTTTTCTCAGTAAGGGTGACAGAGCTCTGGAACGGGCTGCCCAGGGGGGTTGTGAAGTTTCTTTCTCTGGAGACACTTCAGACCCACCTGGATCTGTTCCTGTGTGACTTGGTCTAGGTGATCCTACTCAGGCAGGGGGGTTGGACTAGATGATCTTCTAGGTCCCTTCTAACCCCTAATATCTGTGAATCTGTGAATCTATGTAAAGTAGTATAGTAATTTTGCTATCATAAAACTTTAAAGTGGCTTTTTATTGGTGACCTTTCACCTCTCTTACTGAAGAAATGTTTGGGACAGACCTGTTTGCATTACCTCTGTAGTGTGCAATTACTGCAAGTATGCTCATGTCTTGGAATTATCCTAACCTAAAATCCACCTGAGCTTTGTGAATTATGTGTTCAATGCTGCATGAAAGTGTAATGGCAGCATTATCATTATCAAAGTGCTGTCTTCCAGGTCAGTGGATGATTCCTAGATATAAGATTTTTCCTTTTTTTAAATTATTTTTTATTTCTTTCTTACCTGTAAACTCCAGCATGATTCTTGTTATTTACTATACTGTGTAACCCTATATAAGGTTTCATTTTAGCCTGAGTTATGTTGGTTTGGTGGGGGGTTTTTTTGTTCTTTTGGGTTATTTTGTGGGAGTTTTTCTTTGGGGGTTGGGTTGGTTGGGGTTTTTTTTTTTTGGTGTTTATTGGGAGGTGGGGTATGTGTGGTTTTTTTTCCTTCCTCAGCACTTTGATGTCTTTCTTACAATTTGATTGCTCCTCAGCAGTTGTATTTTAGTGGAGGGAAGGTTATGTTTTTCTCATAATACTTATTGTTGTTCCTCATACTTATCATACTACTTTTGTCTGCTGCATTTCTGGTTGGCACCTGGATATGAGCTTTTCTGGTAGCCTTGCTTGTGTCTTTCACTTAAATGTTAATGGAGAACGTATGAAACTAACTTAATCCTATATCTGCATCTTTTTTACAAGTCATGATTCAGTTTCAAGTCTTTGATTTTCTCTGAGCAGCACTAGAGACCACTCTTTAAGTTGTTCTGTATTTTTCTATTAATATTATTTTTAATTCATATACCAGTGGCAGCACACTTGTCTAGTTTTTTACCACAGATTTAATTATCTCATTGGAAAGCTACATGCTTTTATTGTCTCTTTGCTTATTGTTTCTTGTTTATTGTCTCTCTCAGGAGAAATTTCCAAATTCTTTGACTTATCTTCTAGTTTTTCAGAATTTTTTTTGTTTTAATCTGCTGTATGTGTAGCTATGGCAAATCCTGAATTGTGACACAGTCAAAGGTCTCCAAAGTTCTGGAGAAAAAAAGGTTTCAAGTCACTTCATAATTTTTCAATTTTTACCAATATTTATTTTACTCTAATAAATGTGAAATAGGTTTTATTTCAAATTTAAAAAATCCAAGCTCTATGAATATCAAAACATGACACTGAAAATTAATATGGGTCATCAAAAATAACCTTTTAGTTAATTAACTATTTAAAAACCCTTAAGTCGAATAAAATTTACTGACCTAATCTGAGTTGTAATTTACTTGTAGCTCTTACTTCTAACCAACAAAACAAAGAACAGCAGCTGTTTGTTTAGCTTCTGTCTTTGTTTCTATTGTTGTTTGTTTTTTTCAATCTATTTTTTTCATTCAAGGTACTGACTTTGGTAATAAGATGTTAACAGCTCACAAAGTCGCAAGGTATGCACATACCTGGGTGCAAATTGCCCTGGACTTTCAGATTATATCCCAGTTTTGCTTTTGTGTCAGTACTCACAGATTTAAAGAGATTACATTGCATTGGATTCCTTAGGATGCTTTGTTTTCAAACTACTTTGTATTTCTGTGATTATTAGTGCAGAATTTACTTTTCTAGGACAGCTTTCCTATAGAAAAACTAGTGTCCCTGTCTTGTTTTAAGTTTGGTTTCGAGTTCTCTGTTCTGATAAAGTTCATTTCCCACAATTTGGAATCTCTTAAGTCCCACGGGACTTTATAGCAACATCAATAAAAGCATGGAGTCAGTTTCTCATTACCACAGTAGCGCAGTGAGATCTATGTGTCTCAGCTCCCTCAAACCAAAGCATTACTTAATTCATAGTAATTTATAACCTCCATCCCACTGCACCATTTTCCTAAGATTACCTGGATTTATGCAATGGCCTAACATTAAAAATAAATGCAAGACCAACTAAAGGTTAAAGCATTTTTGTGCCGACAGGACGCTGGATTTGTCAAGCAGCAGCTTCAGTTGTTCAGATACCCAGACTGCTGGCAAAAGCTCCTGAACATCGTTGGGCTTATCACAGTCCAGAGAAAGGGAGTGTGGCATTCCTGGGACAGGAAACCAGCACCAGGCACTTCAGATGTGCCACTCGTCACTCTCTCTTACAGGCATTGAATGAACATTCCTCTGTTTATCAGCTGAAGTACCTTTTGGAAAAGTGTCTGCCGTGCAAAATCCCTGCAGTTATTTGGCCCGATGAATTTACTGTGTGCTGATCTGTTATATTGTGACACTGCAGGGACATGGGGAAAACAGGGGCAGAGTGATACCAATGGTTCATAGAATCAGTTTGTGTGAAGCTGGACATCTCTGGCGCTGCATGTCACTGTGACCTGTTTTCACTGGGTGAAGCCAAAATTAACCTTGAATCAGAAGATCCTGCTTCATGTGAAAAACAACAACAAATGTGTGTAGAGCCAGAAACCTTGAAAGATGATAAGTGTCTCAATTTCCTACTTAAAAAGGGATTTGAAGACAGTTAAGATCACAATAGAATCAGTGCCCCTTGGGTGATACAGACTCCAAAAGCCAAACCAAAAGCTTAATTAACATATTAATGTGTGATTTTTTTTTTAATTTTTTTTTTTTGCATTAGGAGTCTTGGACACACAAGAAGTCGGGGGTTTGAGTGGGGTGCTGTTGAGGGTTTTATTATGTGTTTTTGGTTTGTTTTTTTTTCCCTCTTTCCTGTGAGGAAAAACTTGTAGGCCTATGTAATAACTTGATTGGATTTTTTTTTATTATTATTAGAAGTATGTGGCATGATTGAGCAACTGAAGAAAAAGCAAGGATTTTGGATATACCATTCTGAAATTAAAGCAATGAAATTGAGGGGAATAGCTATTTTCTTAATAGAAATACTGACTGGTGATTACTCGTGTCTTTTTTTTTTTCCTGTCTTTTTATAATCCTGTCTGTTCTGCCAGTGTGACTGTGCTGTGAACCAGGTCATGGAACAGAACACATTTAAAAATAAGATTTGTAGGGGAGTGGGAAGAGGGAAATGTTATACATTGTTATCAAGCCAGGTCAACTCTCCACACTGGTTTTTGAAATGACCACCCAAATAGCTGTGATTGGTGATTGGTGGTTTCAGGACGCAGCTGGGAGAAAGTGGGATCAACAGGGCAAGAGCCTTTTCACCTTATGTTGCTGACCAGAGAATGTCTTCTGAAACTCAACCTCAACAAATACGCATTTCTTTAGAAGCAAGAGTGTTTTAAAAAATTATTTGCCCCTGTATGGTTCCCAGGTACCCTTCTTGTCCCCAGACTGCCCCTGGCATTGTACCAACAATAAATGTTTGTCTTGCTGCATATTAAGCAGATGCAAAGTGACTGAAAAATGCTCTTTTAGTAAAAATTAAATGGAGTTCTAGGTAATGCAGAGACATAGGAACTTACCAGTGCCAGAGCTTGTGCAAACGTATCTGTACCAAACAGCTAAAAACTGGTAAGCTGAAATCTACCTACCACATCTGTTTCCAAGTCTGGAGAATCATGCATGTGCTAAAAATGTACCCAGAGAGGCAGAGAAGGAAGAACTACACAAGAAGTAGTAGAAATGAATGTTTCCTGTCTTCTAGAAATCTCTCATTATAGGTTAGTCAATCCTTGCTATGCAAGTATCATAAATACGATCTCTGAAAGAATCCTGAGGAGAGAAAATGCAGTGTGTTTGAGACTTGTGATGAGCAGGAACAGTTTCCTTTCTCTACTCTCTGGTGTGGATGAAAGCTAGTGGCTTAGTGTCTGTATCGAGTACAGACGTTTATGTAGTGAAGATCACTCAAGAATGTTGGTTTTTTTTGTAGCAATCAATCACTAGAGCAAGCCTCAGAAAATGATTGCATAAAATTAACCTTCAGGGTGAAAAATTGATGAGATTAGACATTGTATATTGAAAAGCAATGAAAGTGTACCTTTGAAAGTTGGTTATGTTTCTTAAACCAGTAATAATAAATAAAAGGGTGAGAGGGAATTTCCATCGCTGTTCCTGCCCCCAGGCTTATGTTAATGATTAGAAAACATTTGACATATAATGAAATCTATGTATAAAGGGAATGACTGTCTTATGTGGGGAGGGAGCTAAAAAACTGTGAAGGACTGAAACTTGAACAATTCTCTGAGCCTACTGCTGCAGACTTCTCTGAGTATCAGCTGTGATGCATTGTGTATTCCTAAACAACAACAAAAAAAAGAAGACAAGACATCCATATGCTTAGACCACTATGAGCCAGCAAATAGACAAGTATCAGTCATGTGACTGGGTGAGAATGAAGCCTTAATAAAGCCTTGATGTTCTCTGTCCTGAGGGGTGGAGAAAAGGAAGCACTCTAACCAAGAAGCAAGCACTCTGAATAGCTTACTGATTTACCTGTAAAAGATGACTGTTGTTTAGTGTCCCTAAGATTCACTATGTAATTTCAAGAAGCCAGCAGACTTTTTGTCCCATTTTAGTTTGTTTCTGTCTTGTGAAGTAGTCTATTGATTCCTCCTAAACAAATAAAAAAAACCCCCTGTTTTTTAAATTTTGTTTTTCTTCTTCTTTCCTCTTCTCAAGCTGTAGTAGACTCTGAAACAAGGAGTAAGAAAGGTATATATTTCTACAGGGGCTCCAAAACCACAGCAAGGTTTTGAAACATCTTTATGAGTACATAGCTGAAATGCAGAACCTGAAACATGATTTTCCTTCCAGACTACTTAGAGTAATTTTTCTTGGCCATGCCCAACTTGCTATACCTGTACAGGTCCAGATTGATTTTGATCATTGTATTTTTTATCAAGATAACATAAGAATATGAGTTCCAGTTGCTATTCCTTAAATAGTCCTCTACTGAACTTAAACTCTTAAAGTACTAAAGCATTGAGGTGTGAGGTAATGAGACTACTTGCTGATGCAGAGGAAGAAGCTCTATAAGTACTTTGAGCTGGCCAAGACCAATATGGATAAGGTTAGAGCAGTACTAAGCCCTAACAGGTCCTAAGGGCAGTATTTCAAATTACATGAATTTGCAGGCAGACTTAAGCTTGTTGCAAACTACTGTGTTTCCAGAGATGGAAACAGAAACAAAATACACAGGTTTTCTTCTGAAATGTGGTTGTGAATTTTAGAATAACACACTGGTAACTTTTAAATACAGCTCTATTGCATTCTTCCATGACTTGAATTAATTGTATTTGCTAGAAGCTAAATCTAGATTCTGCTATTTGGTCAGACTTTCCTGATCAATGGAACTAATTCTCCCAAACTATTTTTTTTCATGCTTTTCATACTTCAAATATAAAAACTTATAAATTGAGTAAAAGTATCCACAAATAAAATTCTGTGAGGATTCTATATCAATGAGCACACTGGTATTCATTCAACATCAGCTTGGATTTTATAACTCTCAAAATGGTAAATATATTTTTGGAAAAAAAGAACTCTCAGAAAGAACAGCACAGGTATTTATGGTACCACAGGTGCAGTGTCTCCTGCTTGCCAACTTAAAAGATTTATGATGGAGTACATTGCCAGTACTACTCATCCCAGCATAGAAAGTTAAATTTATCCACTTTATGCTGATAAAGAATCCTTTCCATGGAAACCATCTCTGGTTTGATTTGGGTTTGGTGTTTTGTTTTGGGGTTTTTTTTGGGTTGTTCTGTTGTTTGTTTTGTTGGTTTTTTTTATAAAAAGATGCTGTGAATTCACTGAAGCTTACTTTGATCTTCAAAGACAAAAGAACATAAATCCTGAAGACTTAATGAAACATTTGAAACATTTACTGAATTCTAACATGTGAAGTAAGCCTTTTTGCTTCATAAGGACACTCGCTTAAAGTTAGGCTTTAAGTATTCTTGCTGGATTGTGTAAACTGTGTTCCAGTTGCTGTCCATGTAACTCAGTAACATTCTTTTATGCATTAGAATACTTATGAGAGCCAAAATAACTGTTTTAAAATCATACCCATTAAAGAAGACCTCAAAGTAGAATGTGATTATTTATTATTTTTTATTTTGAGATAAGGTGATCTATGATTCTATGATTTTGAAATAAGTTAGCATCACCTTTTTTTCTGAGCTGGCTAGACTTGATCATCAAAGCTCTATTGAAGTAGGTAATATGGTACATGGATTGTATAAAGAGAATGTTTGTAATAAATGAAATTACTCATCACATTCACTCCATCAAATTGATATGATCTATCCCTCTTAACAAAACCACTGCACTGCATAATATCCTACTGGTTCTCACATCTCACATATAGTATATAGTGTTATTATTGTTATAACCAGTCAAAATAGCCATCTTTTTTCAATAACGGGAAAAATAGAATTTGTTACTTCTATCAGCTTTGCACTGCCATTTCTGTTTTGGAATATATTTAATTTTTTGTTTTTTGTTTATTTCCTTCATACTTTCAGAAGAATCACTTTTACATGGTCTAGAAGGTAGGGCCAGGGGAGGCTCTTACCTCTCTCTTCAATTACCTAATGGGAAGTTACAAAGAAGGCACAGCCAGGCTCTTGATGATGTCCACAGAGAAAGACTAAGTGGAATTAACATTTCACATGAAGAAAAAATTCTGATTGTGCTCTGTTTCTCTACAAATATAGCAGTCCTTACTGCCAAACGAGTTCCACCACCATTCTGCTTCCAGAAGAGCTTATCTTCATGCCCTGTTTGCAGCCTAGGAGTTACAAATTTCTATATATAAATATTTGAACATTTCAGTTGAACTGTTGTATATAGGGAAGAAAAATCTCAGTCTTTTTCTTAATCTAATTGGTGTGAATAAAACTGCAGGGGGTGGGGAGCATGTCTAATGAAAACCAGTTCAATTCTGAATGTCCTGTGCATGACTGATTAATTTTAAAGTTGTTTTCATCACCCTGAAAACTGGTCTGGTCTGTTCTGGCATGAAGAGGGAAAACAGCTCAAATTCAAAAGATAAGTTGTTACACAGTCAGTGTGGGACTGTTGATTTGACTTTGAACATAGCCAAGCTTTCTCCTCATCACTTAATGCTCTCAGGTCAGTGGAGCTGCTCCAAGCAGGAATCATGTACAAGGTTAAGGCGTCAGCTTCTAATCTGTCAGACTGATTTATAGGTATGTGATGTTGGCTGATGTCAACTAAACTTGCACATATGTACCACAGGGTGAAGGTAGTTTGGTTTTGTGTTTTCCCCTCCTCCTCCTGGCCTGTGGAACAGCTTGTGGTGTTGCTGGCTGTAGAAAATTGCAGGTTTTGGGAATAAGCCATTCTACCTATGTGCCACTTTCTAGAAAAATCTTGGCATACTCTTTGCCTTATCTAGCGATAGACTTCTATAAAGCTCTTTGGCATCAGGAAAAGAGATCTATAGGTTTTGTCTCTGTACTTAAAAAGATAAATTCCTGAAGTTACATACCTAGGCATCCCTTTGTGTTTGCCTTGGTTAATAGTCTGTATATAGCTCAAATTAGAGCTGATAACCAATGTAACTACATCTGAGTACCTATAAGCACCTTATATTTATGACTTCAAAAATTCTTCTAAACAAGAACCAAAATGGGTAAATCAGTCTGTGACTTAGATTTAAACACTGCTGTCCCTAAGGGGAAGTCAGCAGAACACTTCTTCATGTAAGGGACTGAATATGAGAAGTGTGGTTATTCTTCCTTGTATTTTAAGGATATTAAAGAAAATACAATTGACTCCTAGTTGCAGTATAATCTTGAAGTATTTATTTTCACTGACTCTCAACTCATTTTGACTGCCAACCAGGGAAGGTCGATTGATTTCTCTGCAATGTTTATAGCCAGCTGCTTGAAAGGAAAACAGTCTTTAAAGTCTTAACAATACTAATGGGGATTCACTCCTTAGCTCCCAGAGAAGAAAATGTCAACAGTGGCAAAATGTGTTACCATGGAACTGCAGTTTTCCCAGGCAGAATTTCTAGTAAGATTTCAGCCTTAACTCATAAGTTAACCAATAGGAATCACTAGTAGTGCTGTACTGCAAAAATGTGTTTTCATTTTATCATTCTGATTGCTAGGTTGAGGGACAGACTTCTGAAAGTTTGAGTTTGCACAATTGTGTATGTAATATTAACCTAAATTTGCACATGTACCTTATGTACAAGTATGTAATCAGGTTACTAATGGCCACTTAGATGTCTAACTGTAACACGGATAAGCTGGAAAATCAAAAGTACAACTCGGACTCCCCAAATTGCAGAGTTTAGTGATTTGGGGTTTTTTTAGTGCACATGTTGAATGTGGAGGCTTCTAATAGCCATCTTTAGATGGCTATTTGTGTAGTAGTGTGGGGGGACACCATTCTCAGAAATATTAAAGTTACAGTTTTGAAATCATTAATGTGTCAGTATCATTTGTTACATCCATCAAGAAAGTATTAGCACTTCTTGTAAAAGGCTGATAGATTATTTACTACAAAAGTAAAACACGGAGGCTTAAAAGACGAACTAGATCCCCACACTTTAAAGACTAATTTCCTTTTCTTAGTAAAAATTATTGTCTGAGGCCCAATTAGATGGAAGAGATACATTAACACTCAGAGAGCAGCTATGAATTATATGAGCATTTCTTTCTTTCAGAAGTGTTGGCTCAACTCCTTGGTTGTTTATATTGTGATAAGGCCTAGAGACAATGTGCATTAGACACATGGAAGTATCTCCCTGCCCTTAGGATTAGGAAGGAATGAGAAATAGCAGATGTCCAAGACAAATACATGTATCAGAATACAGAATAATGTCAGAATAATAATTAAAAAAAAGTAAAGTACTATGGTACATAGCATTTTACTGTGTCAGGCTGAAATACTACAGCTCATCCCTTTCTATGTAAAGGTTCAAGTTGACTGTGTCTCTAATGGAAGCCACAAGAAAGGGTTTGAAGAAAACAATCAATTTTGCAGCACTGGCTGCAATAGAAGTGCTGTGAGAGATGATATGTGTGTGCTTCTTGGATGAATACAGAATTCTGTAAACACTGATGATGTTTCTTTCAGGTGTCAGAGAGCAACTTGCCACCTGCATTTTAAAGGATATTTGCCTTGCGTTGTCTTCATCTAACTGCCTGTAGGAATGGGTATTCACTTAGGATAACCCAGATTGGCTTTAAAAAAAATGGTTTGCTAATAACATTTTATACACACTTAAAAAGATGTCCCCTGAATAGTTTATCTTCAGAGCTTAGTTCAGAGAAGATACACAGAAAAAGAAAACAGGCCAATAGGGTCATAGTCAATTCCTGTTCGCTTTGTGAAAGAGAAGAATACAAAAGCATCATGAATACTTACATACCAAGAAGAAGGGAAAATGATCTCTTGGTAGCTGGATTTTTTGTGTATTTGGAGGGAAGGTTTCTTTGCTTCATGCTGAAGTTAACAGATGATCTCCTCTTGTAGTTATGCTAACCATCTAGAAATGTTACTTTAAAGACTTTTTTTTCTTTTAAATTCGGGTTTTATTCTGTTTAAATAGGCTACTGACACAATCCACTTTTGTCCTTTTAATAGATCCACTGATGATATTGAACAAAAGAAAAATATTCAATATCTATATCCCCAAAAAGGAGTGTGTAAAATGAAAAGCAAGCTGTAAAGACAAAAAAATCCTAGTCTCCTATGTTTCCTCTTCAGTAAGACCAAGATATGTGAGCTATGAAACTGCTAAGACTGGCATATGTTGTGTGTTACGTCCTGCAGTATATACAGAACAGTGAAATAGCTTTGCTTTGAATTTTTTACTTAGAGCAGTTCATGTGTATTGCTTATTCCTTTTTCAAGTCTTCATAAAAATATCTCTCTACAAGTACAGTATTTGGTTGTTCTCTCTATCTAGGAAGACTTGATTTACAATGCCTTTTTACCATTATGTTAAAATTAGAATAGCACTGTGGGGAAAATGACAAACTAAAAATTGCAGGAGTCAAACACATATGTTTAATGCAGTGGTCTTTCTCTTTGGAATTTCTGATTAGGACAGGTGACCTAATAGAGTCAGTATGACTGAACAGCCTGTGTGTAATGTGTCAACTGTCAGTTTAGTCTCAACCTCAAAACAAAAGAGTATGGTGAGATCTTGTTAGTTTTACTTGTTTATCTGGTTAGGTTTCTGTTCAAGAACAGTCTTGCACTTGTCAAAGTAAAGAAGAATCTTTGATAGCAAAAGTGATAGGAGGTAAACTTAGCTACAAAGAGGACTGAATTTAGGACGGCCAGAGAGAGAATAGAATTGAGGAGTCTCCTTGCTCAACGGGTTAAGGTCACCAGTACAGACATTGCAGTATGATGTCTGCCTGACATGCATGCCGGAAAATGTGTAAGACTATAGGTGCCCCTTATTTCTCCTGTACTCTCTGGCTCTTATTCAGATGCTGTTTCTAGATGGTGGGCTGGAACCTGCTTGGACCAGTGGCAACAGTGGCTTTGAATCTCCCAACTTTTGGAGGGAATCTTCTTACTGCTCATCTGTTCTCTATTTGATGATCTTGACCCTCCATGGGATTAATGATATCATGTTATCTATTTTAGATGTGTTCTGTGCACAGTGAGTGTATGGACCACATAGGGATTGAATCACCATCTTGCCTGATCTCTGCATCTGGCTGCTTCTGGACAGGGTACGCAAAGCACCTGTGTGGCATTCTAGGAGCTCCTGAGCCAAAGAAGACAGTGCCTGGTTAGCACAGAACGGTCCTGAGCAGGGGAATGGAGTTTAGTGTCCAGCATTTGCCTAAGTTCTATGTCACAGTACTATCATTGTTACCATGACCCCTATTAGCAAAGCAGCTTAAACTTTGTCCATTGCATGTAAGTTGTTTGCTGCAAACACTCAGATATTTTGTTGGCTCTTGCTGGGATCATACATACGTAGCTTGGAATAGAATTTGTCTGCTCCTGGCAAACCAATAGCAAAAAGAACCTATGTTCTTCTTGTTTATGCCTGTGTGGTGATTGCTATCCCAGTGGGGATGTTCAGAGTAAACAAAAGTCGAAGCTGGTCCTAAGTATACAGTGGAAACTATTTGGGTAAATTGTGCATGTTACAAATTTATTAGCTCACCCAATGGTATTAACTGACTATAATGCAGTTAGATTTTCATGTCTAATAATTGTCAAGTGATTAAGTGGTTTTCATTAGCATAAATGTTTAGCTTTTTGCATTTTCATCAGAGAACCTCAAACCACTTTGCGACAGCTTATGTGGTAGTTCAACCTCTCACACAAATGGCTTATTCCCTTTTCCCACCTCTCCAATATACCCTTAAATGATAATATTTTAATGCAATTGCTCTGTGTGCTTGCTTGCTCTGATTGTCTCCATCAATAGCTTTAATTTTTGAAATAGCATGATTATAATAATTTTGTTTTTGGTAAAGCTGAAGAAGTGAGCCTCAAGGAACTGAGAAAATAGCGTGGGGTTTTTTTTCTTGTATAGTTGAAAACTGCCTGTTTTCTTAAATTGAAATGTACCTATTTATATACAGTTAGGGACTGAATGAGGGAAAAGCATACCATTTTTTTTATACATATTGTATTTCATTTTATATAACTACCGTAAGGTTTTCTGTTGGTATAAACAATACATTTACTTAAAATAATTGCTTTTAGAGCCTGAACTATAAATTATTTATGAATATTATTCCTGGTAATATACATGTGTGGTCATACTGGATGCTGCATGAGGAGCAAGATAAAAAATGTTACCAGATTAAACAATAGATACGAAAGTGAGGATTACTGCACAAGTGAGGACTTGATAGTGTATTTCAGTTATATTTGTCAATAATAAGCAAGTAAACTACACTGAAAGATCTTTGTAGTGAATAGTCAAAGGAAAGTATTGCAGAAATGCAAAGTATTTGACAATGTTATTTAGTTTGTCCAAAGCATAGTCAATCCCCCGAGTATTTGAGTATGTGTCATGGAGTTTTGCATCAGACTAGCCTGAGAGAGACATAAGCTTTTTGTGACACATGCTTGAATAGTCAAATCCATAGAGGCTGCACATGAGGATCTGATGCTGATCTATGCCTTTGTATTGGAGATTAGTGTTGAAACTGGAATGCAGAACAATTATTCCACTATACTATTCCTAGTCTTATGTAAAAGATGAAGACTTTCAGAAACATTTCAAACTGGGATAAAGTGTGAATGGACAGAAATATTGTGTTAGAAATAATACCACAAAAGGAGGGAATGTGAACTCTAGAATATCACCTACCTCCATCAAAGCTGCAGACAGACTTCTAAATAACTTATCTCACCTTTAATGTCCACCACTTGGAGCTAATAGTTCACAGTAAACATTCCATGTGCAGTTCTATGACCTTCCCCTGACATAAAGGAAAACACTCCTTTTGAGCAAAAGTGCCAAAGCCTGTGCTCACTTACTATTTATAGAAAGATGCTATTGAAAAAAATTAAATAAATGAGGAAAGAAAGAAAAACACTTCTGAAAGCATTTTTAACAATGTGTCTTGAAATTTGGCAACCATTTGGAAAACATGCCTTATGGGACCTTAGAGGGGTTGCTCACAGAGGTAAAAATATTAATGTAGTGGCTGGGCTCTCAGCCCAGAGAAGCAGCACATGTTACGTTTTGCTGTGCATCCTTAGCAGGAAAAGTAAAAAGGCATAAGATTGAGAAAGAGAGAGTATCACTAGCATGCAAAACATGGCTGGCAGAGACTTGAGGATGTCATACCCAGGTTGAGCAGCACTCTCTGAACCTGGGTGTTTGCCTTCATAGGCATTTCCTAAACTTGCCAGTGGACCTGTTCATGTGAGCACCTACACACTGCTGTTCCACTGAAATCCTGCAAAGAAGGAGAGCCTACATTTTAGACATTTTTTCTAACATCAGAAGTTAGTAGGGTATGTTCTCATATTGGGTTACACCAGAAATAATGATGGTTGCAATCTACATAATGTTACTACTATTGCTTATTCTTTTATTAAGAACAGAAAAAAATGAATGCTTGCTATTGCAGTTGGTTAGGATGGAGATGGAGACAATCATTAGGCTTGAAAGAGAAATTGGAGAGATCCCCTCTAAATGTGAAGAGGAAGCATCAAATGATCAGTGTTACTGACTCTACCTTTTGGTTTGTTCTTTGCTTAAAATAAAGATGTGTCACTTTCCCTTCCTGTGTACATGTTACTAAGTTAGAATAGGTATATTTATTTTTCCATTAATGATGATATTATTCACATATTGCAAATTTCAACCTAAATGTCTCCAGCAAATTACTAGCTGAAATTTATACAGACACTTTGTGAATTAATATTTGGCTAATTCAGTAATTCTGTATTTTGAATTAAGAATGGACCCTGTTTATATCTTCTGACAAAGGTTCCTTAGAAGCACTCAGCACAAGACCTCTCATCGAGACTGTCTCCCCTGCCCCGCCCCCTAAACACACTGAAGTGCATTTATGAGGGCTTTTCATATTGCAATTTGGGATAAAATAACACTTACCAAAATGAACAAAAATACATTTTGTTGCATATAAGTTGTTGTTTTTTATATATGTATCTGCTTACTTAAGGATTGATTTACTAAATTTCTGTGGCTTACAATAGTACTTAAAATCTCTGTCCAGTTAGAGGGTTCTCTGAAGCAATAGATCATTCAGAGTGCTTTAGAAAGGAGACATCTGTTTTTAATCTTGAAAATAAATGGTGCAATATGCCTAGGGCTTCCAAACATTAATTTTCAATAGGTAGCTTTTTGATTTCTATCAGTTCTTAAGTGATAGACCTTTTCTGCCACAAAGTGTGCATAAATTAAAATGTGTGTGTGGAAACATGCTTGTACTGTATGCTGTGTGAATTATTTTTTTTTGGAAATAAGACATACTTCCACTCAAGTCAAATTTGGAAGTCTTGCCCCTTGGCATGAGCAGTTCACTTCCTGTGCTCCAGTTCTCAGAGGGCATAAAGCTGAATTTGGATTTATTTATTTTTATTTTTTATCCCCCAAGTAAGCCATAAGAAAATTGATACCATGTGATGTAAAGACTTTTTAACATGTTAAATATACTTAGTTTTTGAGCTGAGAAAGCTTGCGGTTAATATTTGTTTCATATTTCTAGCAATACCACCACTGCTGTGTAATAGCTGAAATGGTTCCATCCATCTCATTATGAAGTTACTTTATTTCTTGACAAAAACTCATTTATGTACAAGGCATATTGTGGTAGGGAGAATCAAAACCGTGTGAATTGTTTAACCTTTCACCACAGTTCAACAAAGTGTTTTTTATTTGTGTTTGTGTTTTTTGTGCATGTGTATTGTTTTTGTTGTTTTGTGGGCTGCTTTGTTGTTTGGGTTTGCTTTTTTTGTGGGGGTGGTGCTTGGGTTGTTTTTCATGAATGTTTGGGGTTGTGGTTTCTTTTGGGGGGCAGGGGGTAGTTTAAAAAAATTTTTAAAGCCTTTGGCAAACTGCCTAGAGTTTGTAAGGCTACTCATTATTTGTAAGCCTCCAAAGATCATAGTGTTTCTGGATCAAGACTGAAATTAAATCAAGCTGAAGAAAACTTTACAAGTGTGTTAAGTAAACAGTTCAAGAAACAGCTCTCAGTCATGATGCTCTGAACTGGCTGCCACATCTTGGACAAAGATGGACAGTAACCATAAATAACATTGCTTGATTTCAAATGCTTTCAGACATCAGTGGTGGTCAGTGGTAGGTGGAATATGGTGTCTTATTTCTGTTGAAATTTTGTGCTGGAAAAAGGAGCAAAATGATGAATTCATTGCACATTAATACTTTTTAAAAGTCAGCTGCATAAATAATAATGAAAAATTCTTCCTACAACAAGATTTCCGATTCTAACACCATAGAACACAAGTTCCTACTTAAGAACCTAGAAGATGCCACTGCTCAAAGAAAAATCTTTTCTTCTGAAAAATTGTCCTGTAATTTGGAACAACTGATTAATTCAATGTGGAGAATAGTTAAGATCAATTGGTGGTTTTCTAATCACTTTGTGTGTTTGTTGTTTTTTAGTTTTGGTTTGGGCTTTTTTTGTGTGCGTGTTTTGATTTTGTTGGGGTTTTTTTCTGACAGAGACATTATCCTGTCTCTGAGCGGCTAGGTTATGGTAAGCACCAGCGTTTTTTAGTGTAATTTCAGAAAATCCGAGTCAAGGCTTTAGAGCACAAATAATATCTTCAATTACAACAATGGATATCACTCTGGGGGAGAATGTTATTGGACAAAGTGCGTCACTGCCCAAAGCTTTATGTTTGTTTTTTGTTTTTTTTTTTTTGTTGTTTTGATGGTTGTTTTTTTTTAATCCCAGCTTCAATTTCCCTAATGCAAAGGTATATTATTCAGCTTGATGTGATATCTTCAGACCATTGCAGCTGTAATGGTACTTGTATTTTAGTTGATTCATATATAAACTCAAAAAGAAGTTCTTTTACTACTTGGTTCTTGAGGGCCATCAGGAACAATGAAGATTGCTCACTATCTGATCATCAGATTAATGTTTGGACATTTATGCAATCAACTTATATAGTACACTTCAAGATACTAAGAAATGTATGGTTGACAAGTTGTAGTGACACCTCAGATTTGTGGATGCAGTAACATAAGTAACTGCAAGCTTATAACTGCCTGCCACTTTTTCCTAAGGAAGAAATTTGACTCCTTAAAAGAACAGGAATTACCAGCTCCTCACTTTTCAATGAAACCTGAAATTAGTCCTGCATACTTCACTATCGATCCTTGGTTTACAGCCACATTTAGTAGCTTTCCTATCTTGGCTTTGCTTGTGGTATGGTACTTTTATAAATGGATTGATCCATTGTGCTCTGGAAATCTCTAGCAACTCTTTTCAATTAAGAATATACCAACTTTTCCACATAAGAACTTTGTGTCATAGTAAAGTCAAGAAGCATGGGTATTTAACTTTTTGAACTTTAACAAAAAGTTCATGGTCAGTTTAGATTTCAGGATAATGTTTGAGATGGCTTCTGTTCAACACAATTTTGTATGAAGCTAGAAAATTATGGACCCATTCCTTAATATCTTGCACAAGGAATGCAAAGTCGTAAGACTGGGGCAAATAACAATGGGATGAGAGTATTCTATGGGGAAATAGAAGCACCATTTCATTTTTTTTTTATTACTGTAATGATATCTTTTCAATTTTTTTGTAAGCTTAGATTTCTTGACAGATTTATTATAACTGGGAGTAAATATGTCAGATTTCTTCCTGCAGCACCAGTATAAGATATTCTGTTATATTGTCAAGCAGTTAAATAAATAATTATATTTGACTAGTTAGATTCAGCCAGTGCATTTGAGGCAAATGATGTGAAAGTTAAAGGAGTTTTCAGATAGCTTTGAGTGAACACAAAAAAGATCCATTAAATGAACATTAAGATCCTTATAAGACTTTGCATGGAAAGTATGACAATATGAGGTATTTTAGGGTATAACAACTACATATTGTGATAACGGAAGTATCTGGTTTTTGCCTCACTCAGCAAAAGGCTGTTGAATCTTGCAGCTCTAACACTGTAACACACACCTTGTCATGTGCTGTTAGTTACAATCCATGTCATAGGACAAATGTTTGTTTTTAACAAAAGATTCACAGATGAGTTTCACCATCTATTTTCTGGTCCACTCCAATTGAACAATAATTTTATATTTTGCCCACAGGCTAGAAAGCTGTTTGTGTCAGAGATTTCTATTTTAGCTGTCATAGTTCAAAATGAACATTTTATTTTAAAAAGAACCTAGAAAAATAATGCAAAAAGGAAAATGTGGTTTATTTTTATTGGTAGTTTTTTCTTTTAGTAAAAAAATAACTCATATCAGTAAGTTTTGATCAACAGTGATTTACCATATACATAGTTAAAGTTCAGGACAGGTAACGTAATTCTATCACGGATGTTAATGTAACTGATGCACTCTGGAAGGCCTCTTAAACTCCCTCTGTCTTCATTCCCATAACAACCTCTGACACTTGTTGAGATTTTTCTGCTTTTGGTCTAAAGCTTCTCATGTTTCATTTGAACTCGTTTATTTTTTGATGGAGAAAGTGAAGCAAAGGGAATGAAAATGGGTTAACATGTTTATGTTCCTCCCACACACCTCCTCTTTTTAATGTATGTGTAGGAGGAATGGAGAAAAGGCTATAATTTCCTTTACTTGATACAGATTTCATTTCCTTTCCCCATGTGGAGGCAGGGACTGCAAGAAATAAAAACTACTCTGTATCATTTATTAAGATCTTATGTTAAAGGTTTAGGGCTTGGATATTTTTTTTTTCCAGAAAAAAAATTTCAGAAATATTACCACTGTAGGAAACACACACCAAAATCAATTCTTCCTTAGTCATCGCAGTCTTATGCAAGAATGTGTGTCTAACACTAGGAACATGCTTAAACAGGGTGCTGAAAGCTTGTTGAATTTCAGGATATATGAATTCATTCTGTGTTTGGTCAGACAGGCAGCCAATTTTATTTTCTTAAGACTCTTCATTAATCTAAAGATGTAGTAAAACCAAAACAAATATTTATTGACTAGGCTGGTTTTCAGAGCTTCACTTATCATGCTGTTAAAAAGGAGGTGCTTTTTTTTTTTTAAGTCCATTATTTATTTTCTGTCTGCCATGGGCCCAGTGAACAAATCTTTTTCATCACAGCAGCTTGTTGGTTGTTGTTGAAGATTGTTATCTTGTCCTTGCTAAGAGTCACTTGATGTTCAAAGATGTTTTCCAGATAGTGTTTTCAGCAGTATTCGGAGTTTTACAATCTCCTCTTAAATTCTATCTTTGGTTCTTCAGGAAGGATGATAGTCATCTTTCAAACAAGTGCAGGAAATGGATCAAAAAGTACTTTTAATAAGATAATAGATTAAACCATTCAAACACTTAGGTAGCCAGCTAGGTAGGCCAGGAGATTAATTCAAGGTCCTAACTCTAGGATTAGATGTTAACTGACCACTGAAAAGACAGAAGAGTGTAAATTAAGTTCTAGATAATCAGTGTCACATAAATAGAATTAATTTGTGTGTAAAATCTTGTAAGACTTCATCAATTGCAGCTACATATTTTAGAAAATAAGTGTATTATATAACAGAAAATTTAATCTTGAGAATGTTTTTTCTATGTAGAAAGGGGACTCAAAACACACAAAATAATGCTGGGCCCTGAAATTTTTGGCAAAGCTGCATTAGCAGGAAAGACAAATGCATGCAAGCATGCTCTAGTTGAAATGGCTACCTTCAGTTGATTTGATACACATAGTGTAAAATTCTTCAGGATAGTAAGCTGCCTTTTACTGATCTAGCAAGATACTGAAGCATGTGTAGAATTCCAACCATGAGGCTAGTCTAGTCAGTGGAACTATTTATGGTTTGGGTATCATTAAGAAGAAATCTGCTATCATCTGTTGTTTCCATTATCTTTAAGCACTGTGTGTATTTAGACATGAAATAAAGTATTTTTAAATATGCAGATCTGGAAAACATGCATCTGAGACTTTTAAATCCAGTAGCTAGTGAGCCAGCTTCTAGTAATGGTGTTTCAGCTGTGGGAAGGTGTCAACAGGCTGGAAGAGATTGTGTTGTACCAATGTTCATCCTGGTGTTTGGGAATCCTGAGAGGAAAATATGACAACAAAATAATAAACCAACATGCTGAAAAGTATAGTGAAGGTCAACAGCCATTTGTTTAGAGAAAATGAACCAGATAAAAAGTGACTTTTAAATCTTTTTTTGATAACCTGTGTCTGTCTGTTCTTGTGTCACCCTATTCTTTCAGAATTTGTGGTTCTTCTATTTCTAAAATTTATTAGAAATGAGGTTCTATCATCCAGGTTCTATTTTATTAGGACAAATAAATTACTTCAATCTCCTTCATTATAATCACCTTGGTTGTATGGCTGAAATGGGATCATTAAGGTTAGTGATCAAAGACTTGTGCAGAATCACTACAATGCCACATTTAACACCACTATTCCTTTCTTTTTTTTTCTTTTTTTCTTTGTTTTTTTTTTTAAAAAAAGGCATCAGATGTATATTGGAGTATTCCACACTGCAAAATCCAGTATGTTAAACTGGATATGCAAAAGTGTGGGATCTTTTTATATGATGGTGTATATCCTAGGATAAACTATGATGTGGGAGAAGTATTACTGCAAAGTAAAAATAACTGGCTAATATTAAACTATCTCTGTAAATTAAAGTCTTATGCTTTCCCTTTCCTCTTTACTGAGATGTATATACGGACTCCAGAAGCATGTGAGAGACCTTGGGTTCTGTTAGAAGTCTCCACTGCAATCTGTATGAACCATGTTGATTTACTCTAAATAAAAATAAAAGTGCTTGTTTAATCTCAAAAATATCAAGAACATCAACTCTTGACTTTTCTGTTTTTACTGGAGATTCCTTTGGTTGACTGGAAAAAGTTGTTCTGAGTTAAAAAAAGAATAACATGAAGATAAATCCAAACTAGTGCCAGAGGACGCTTTAAAACTGTTAAGGACCCATTTAGTGTGTTCTCTGGGTCAGTTCAGGGAAAAATAAGCTGCTCTAACCCACTCAGAAATTCTGTTGACACTGACAGTAATCTAGTTGTTTTATGCATAAATAGAAAAGCATCCTATTGGTTGACAGGAATTTAAATTTGTCTGTTTAGTCATAATGGCTAACTTGTAGGCAATCAGAAATTAAAAATAAAATAGACAAAAATCACTGGAAGCTGGATCTCATGAAAGTAGATGAAAGGATCATGGAATAGCTCAAGCTGGAAGGGACCTTAAAGGTCACCTAGTTCCACCCTCCCTGCCACATCTAGATACACTTTCCACTAGACCAGGTTGCTCAAAGCATCATTGAGGCTGGTCTTGAACACTTGGGGAATCCACAGCATTTCTGGGCAACCTGTTCTAGCGTTTCACGACCTGCACTGTAAAGGATTTCTTCCTAGTAGCTGATCTAAACCTACCCTAAATTAAAACATTTTAAACTGTTAATCTCCATCATATCACTACACTCCCTGATAGAGTCCTCATTTTTTCCCGTAAGCCACCTTTATGTACTGGAAGGCCACTATCACGACTCCTTGGAGCCTTGTCTAAGCTGAATTCCAATTCTCAGCCTGTCCAAGAAAATCAAGGTGTTCTTAAAAGTTTTTTACCTGGACTGAAAAAGCCCTGTGAGAATGTTTAGAACAATCCTCTTTAAGGTTTCTTGCTTAGGCCCTGCTCTAGCATGGACTGGACTGGATCAAAGAGGTGTGGGTGACTAATAGGACTTGAATAATAATAGGACTCCACTGTGGTCAGTGGAGCAGAGTCTGGGTGGAGGCCTGTAACTAGTGGAGTCCCCCAAGGGTCAGTACTGGGTCCAGTATTATTCAATATTTTCATCAATGACCTGGATGAGGGG
>JANHGL010014549.1:66413-76413 GCA_024611195.1 Ceyx melanurus | reverse complement strand
ACCTTGAGTGAGGTGCAGGTACTAAAACAACTCTTAAAACTGACACTTATTGAACAGAACTTTGTTGTAGATTAAATCCTCTCCATTTTATGGCCATTTTCCATAATATTTAAAGGGAACTATGTTTGGGTCTTTTACTAGAGTGTTTTATGTCACAGCAGTTGGGTGCAAAAGGTGAGCTTCAGTTTTTGGAATGGCTGCCTAGAGTCCACATCAGTGCTTCCTTCCTTCTAGTATCATTGCCTCTTTTCAAGACAGAGGGACACTTTGTGTTCTTCTTAAAAGCTCAAGTAGTATCTCTTTCCTCTGTCATGCTTTCTTCTGGTAGCAAATTAGCATAGCCACAATGCCCACAATTGCAGGTTGTCTACTTGCTTTGTACAGTCACAGTATGGTATGGTTTCCATTCAGTCCAGTTGCCTCTGAGTCAGCTTGGGCTGGCAGCTTTCCAGTGGGGATGTGGGACAACAGGTACAAGTGTCTCTGAGAACAGGAGGTTTCAGTATATAATTATTTTGGAGATCATATCCTTCTATTTACTAGCAGTACAGTCTCATAGGGTGGGATGATGTTGGCTAAGGTGCTTCAGTTTGATAACATCTTTTAATATGGTTCTAGTGATAATAATACTGGATATTAACCAGCCATCTCCAGGATCTATGCTGCTTTCAAGTAGTATGCTTTCAAAAGAAATTAATATCTTCTTGTGATTATTATTTCATTTAACAGACCTAGTTATCTATCTGTGAAGCTGGTAAGCGGCCTGGATAATGCTGAACTCAAGAGCTGCAAAAGGAACCATCCAGGAAAGGAATTTCCTTTCTTTGTAGAAGTTGTTTGGGGTTTTTTTCCACTCCATCTTACAGCTGAATTCAGATCAGTTATATAGGCCAAAACTCAAGAAGTGCTGCAAATGAGGAAGTGCTTTGAAAAGAAATTGAAATTATATCTTCAACTTCAGTGGAAGTAAGGCAGCATGAAATGGGGTGTGAAATACAGTGGTCCCTGTTTACTTTTTTCCCTAAATTGGATGATCAGGTAGCATCAGACTCTAAAAATACTCATACTGGGAAATAGTACCTTTTTTTTCTGGATGAGGAACTAGCTACGATATTTATTGTATAGGAAAAGAAAAATGAATGTGAAGTCAGTGGCCAAGTATGAGTTGATAAAATAGGTCCCTATCTTTATTTGTTGTCCAAATAGTAATCTACCACACTGGATTTGTAATCACATCTCTTAATGCACTATAGTTAGTGTTAGGTATAAATTTCAGGAACAAATTTTGGTCACTGTTACTATAATAGTTACTATTTGCATTGCTTCTTGGAGTTTAAAGCCAAATATACATGTGATGTAAGAAAAATACCAGATGTATTGTATACCAATGTTATAAGAATTCCCTGAGTAAGAGATTTAAGCTGTAGGATGAATTTATAAAGGTATCTATGCAAATTTAAGGTGCTTCACCATTCTAAGTATATGCTGCAATATCTTTCCTTTCATATAGTACAAGCTTGGCAGCATGTTTAGCATGGTATCTTTCCTACTTAAAATAGAAAGACAATGGCTATAGCGAGCCAGCATCAATAATAGTCTCTTAACTTATTCCTTTTATAAAATATTTTATCTGAAGAGTCTTTGAAAATATCAAATGAATTTATTATTGGGAGATGATTGAATGTTACAGTTAGGACAGCAGTATAAAACCTTGAAACAAAAGATCATAAAAAAAATCTTTGTTTTATATACTCAAATATGAGTATAAATGTGTTAGATAACTTCATTTTATTTTTTTATTGTTTTCTGATACACAACAGAATCCTGACTTCAGCAATATCTCATCTTTTAAGTCGATATTGATACCACCTTTGGTGTTTCAAGTGTAAACTAGTAATGTAGTTCTCAGAAAATGTAGCTACTAATAATAGTTAAAACACTTGCCAAAGAATGTGCAGAGGTTTTGGCTCAAGTTCTAATTCCTGAGATACTGTATAGTATAATGGCATTTTTGTATGTCAACTACCCTAAACATTTAGGTATTTACAGAAGACACAGACAGGTGGAACACGGAAGACACACCTTTAATGTAGAGCAAGTTAATTGCAAATGGAAGTGGTAACTTTCATGTCACTGACTTATGTCCACTGTTGCCACAAGATACTTCATATAACATATTTAATAAAATCGTGTATCTTTTAATATTGCATGGGGGTATCAATAGATTTGATAGCTTACCCAGTAATGCAATATTGGTGGAACTTCATCCTGCCATGGGAAGGAAACTTCAACTAGTTTTGTCCTGTTAGGCAATGCTCTTTGTCATAATGGACATTGGCAAGAAAATGGGGTTTGAAGTTTCTACCCTTGGAAATAATGGAAATAATTTGCATATGTAAGAGTAGTCTGTAAGGAGAAGTCAGTTTGAAGTTAGAGCAGCTTGATTAGTAATTCACAATAATCCCAGATTCAGAAACATTTCATAGTGTTTCTTGCATTCAGCCTTCCAAAAGCTGGTTTGCTGACCAGTGACATGAGCAGCAGGCTTAAACTGGTTGACTAGGAAAGCATGTCCAGTTTGTGTTCCTACATTTCCCTTCTGGCAGATTTGATGATTTTAGGTGATCATTTTATCCCTTCAGTGAGGAACCCTTGGATTTGGATCCAGTGTGCTGGAGATTAGATATCCATGCCATCTGGAGATTGGACATCATCCACCAGTATCCCATTTTCAAAATTCCCCATTAAGATTGTCTCCAATGGAGAGTAAGATTGTAGAGAAACAAGCAGTAATTACGTTTTAAATTCAGCTCCAAAGTGACTGATAGTGACCTCAGTAATTTTCTGTGCTTGCAGCTTTCTCTTTTTTTTTTTTTTTTTTTTTTTTTACTTACTACTGCATTGATTTCTTTCCATGTGAACTTCTAAAAGTATTGTAGAACTTCAGCATTGAGACTGAAGTCAGGAACAGATACAGAACTGAAGTGTCTTAGAGAAGCACATCCAGTCCTCTACTGTTCCTCTACTGTAGAAGGCTACATTGTGAAATACAATTCTTCAATATTATTAAGATAAAGCTCAATAAATGTATGTTGTTGACTCCTCTAACTTCTGTTTGAAAGGCTTTTCCAAAACCACTTGCCTCTGTATTTTGGGGTAATATTTATAATGCTTGTTGTTCACTAGAATGTGAGAGGCTAATTCTCAAGAACAGACTTACAAAGAAAGAAAATTACTTTTGACTTGCAAATTTCTCCCCATTAGCTGCAGTTTGTGGACATAGTACTCTTCAGGGTTTTTCTTTTATATTGTGCATTTCCTTAAGGGGATTTGCATACATTTTTTAGATTTCAAAATGAACTAAGCATTTGTAGACAGAACATCTGGAAATGGTAGTTGCTTTTTTCTTTCTTTCTTGTCAACTTGTATTTCATTTCCCAGCGTTGTAGATACCACGAACAACGAAACTGAAGGTTTCCCATTATGATTTTGTTTGATCTATTGCAAATTAATTTACAGACTTGGCGATAGCTGCTGGGAAATGAAGGATTGGTCTTGTTTGGTCAGTGAAGATGACAGGCATGGATCAAATAAGGGTTAACAATAATACATTTGAACAAATTGAATGAGAACATAATGCATATATTGAATTTGCAACATGCAAGTCCATGGAAGTTTTTGTTGAAAACAAATCAAGGCTCTAGTTTAATTATCAAAGCAAAACAAGGGACATAAAGAACTACATGTTTCTGATATAGCTTTTTTCAAAAATAGCTCACTTCACATGGTTATCTTCATGTTTAATTTCCATGCATAATAGCAACAGTTATTGTTGTCATTTGTTAATAGAGATTAACAGATAATAAGTACAAACAACTGCAAATAAGGTCTGAATAGAGAGGTGACAAAAAAGGAGAGGCCTCTTTGGTATTAATTATAACTGTAAGGAAGTCTATACAAATGGTACTGGTTTCTGTATGAAATGAAGGGATATTTAGTTAGTGTCTATGTAACAAATCAGATATTTTTATTGTAGGCAACAACTTATATCTCCATTTTAAAAATACAGTTTTTTGAGAAAGGTACCATTCAGTTGAAGTTGTATATTTTGATCTTTATTTCTTAGTCATTGAAAACAAGTATAAACAAGCTGTGGAATTTGAATGTTTTTATCATAACCTGTTGGTTTTAGTTTAAGCAGAGGTTTCCAGTCTTTTTTCACCTGTATTTTGTCACCAGCAAAATTCCCATTTCTTTGATGGTTGACTGCATTAGATTGAAACAATGGTGTGAAGAATCTCGTTGTTTGGGTGGGCTATCTATGCATTCCCTTATAAGACAATAGAAGTGGTACCTTGGAAATGATGTAGTTCTTTGTTTCTTAATTGTTAGCTAAAAATGCCAATAGATGACAGAAAACACAGTTGCTTCTGTCATGTGCTGTTTGCACGGTTGTCTATTTTTGAGTATTCTGCTCAGCTGAAGGTGGGGTGTTGCTCCCATTCCAGACTTTGTTTTTTTCAGTTGCATTTTAATTCTAACTAAATACCTTACTATTTGGCAGTTTCCATGCTTTGTTTTTCTAGTATAATGAAGTGTTTTAAAGTTCAAATGTAGTCATTTAATATGTTTTGTCATGAGTATTTTCTTTGTGTACACAGAATCTTTTCATAGTTACATCTGAAACAATTCTGTTCTTAAACAGGAGGGTTTTGGAATAGGTGAGGACACTCTCTGTTCCTCCCCCTGACTGACTGTGTAGTTGAAGGCCCTTTTTGTGTCAGGCTGCTACCAGATGTTTCACAGGAAGCTAGAGATGCCACATAATGAGCAAATATGGCATAAGCAGCTTTCTACACAGAGCATAGCTTTTGTCTCAGAGAATTAACTTAATGGCAGATCTGTGACAATTCATTATCCTTTCCAGATTTTTTTTCTTTTTTTCCCTCACAGTGGCTCTAATGATATTCTCAGTACTCACATAGAAAAGTGCCTGAGAACTCAATGTTATCGTTGAGTAGCTTTTTTTAGTAGAAGGTTATTCCATGTCTATTAAAATTGGGTTATTGCAAAAATGTGAGATAGCAGATTAACACCTTCCTCTTTCAGAAATAAATACTAGGTTAATTTGCAAAATTGAAACTAAGGACTTGCTTTTTCACTTGAGGTTCATTTGTACATGCTGACTCCAGAAGGTCAGGTGTCAATGTTAGGTCAGGTCCTAAATTAGGACTTTTCATGGTGAACCATCTGCCAATGAAGTATCTCAGACCTGTTGAGCAACATCTGTCTTTCTAATGTCACTTGTGGAATATTTGTCATAAATAATTTGTATGTGACAAGGAGAATGGTACTTGGACTGCTAGGGCAACAGTTGTGCAAGACAGCAAAATTAAATCCACATAAGTTTTTGAATTCTTGGAATTTTCTCATTGTGCAGTATTAAATATGTAATGATTTGAGTTGTTAATTTACATAACAATAAAGCTCAAACACAGTGATCAGTTACAGGATCATACTGCTTCCAAAAAGCTTGCTCTGACATTAGGTGTACCCTTATTTTGTTAAGAGAGCTGAGAGCATGGTGTGCCTCATTGCAAAATCTGTTAGGTGAATTTCTCTTTGGAGATGCTTTTTTTTTCTTCCCACATTTACTGTAACATGGTGACCAGCTTAGACTGGGTATCAGGTTTTTAGATGTCCAAAGTTGGGTGAAATGAACCCTGTGTATCTTAACGGACTCTTTCCATTTCTTCATTGACTTGCACACACATTTTAGATAGTGCTGTATACCTTGCTGTTGACATGAAGTTCCCCACAACATTTCTCTAGTCTGCCCACATCAGCATAAAAGCTTTGCTCTTCAAGAGCAACAGGAAATGTTTTGATGGGCTTGGTACCAAGTGTGCTAATATTGAGGATGTGACATGGCTGGAGAAATGGTGAAAAAAAAAAAAGAGAAGTTTCTGGAATAAATAAAGTTTTTTGGAAAGGATTTGAGTTTTCATCTTAACAAACAAACAAAAACTGAATTGGATTTCTAGCACTTTTGAAGAGATTGTAGAAGAAGATATTTTTAATTTGAAGAAAGGGATGAAGCTGACAAACATGACAGAATACAGTGCTCAGGTTATCTGATCCTCTAGAGAACAAGCTGCAAAACCAAACAAATTGCTCTATACTCTAGTATATTTTAATAAAGATATTGACAAAAATCTTAAAACAAGTTGAAATTAAGCTTCTAAGAGCACACATAGTCAAATCCTATTTTAACAATATTTGTAAAATAGAAAAGTAAAGTTTATGTATTCCACTCAAGTTCCAAAGCATTTGAAATAATGTAACTCAAATACCTAACTTTATATTAAGCTACTGTCACAGTCATATTGAATGAGGACATGTTATTACCAAGGTGCAAAATACAAATTCAGTTTTGGTTGTGCCAGTGAGGAAAGAAAATATGTCTTACTAACAGATTTGCTTTGTCAGTGAACCAAAGCTTCAGGAATGGAAGCCAGAAAAAGTATATAGATGCAGACTTTCATTACTGACTTGTAACCAAGATGGTGATAGTGACATTAGTGCTCTGAGTGGAGCTGTGAAACTGGAAGGGTAAGAAACATGATAATAATTGGAAACCTAAGTTGCCACCTTGTAAATTAGGTAGAAGTAATTGTCAGAGTGTAATATTGAGACAGCTTGTTAAAGAGCCAGTGAGACGGAAAGTAAGGAACTTTGTGTTGTTCTCTGATTCATATTTCTGTCAAAGTACCAGGAGTCGTGGAATGGTAAGATTAAACTTCTTTGCAGGAGCAACAAAAAGAAATTTTTGAAGCAGAGACAAAAATAAACAGTCACAATTCCCATCAAAGACATCAACAGCTGAAAATCTGAAATGCAGATTTTGACAGCAATGAGCTGTTGAGGGGTGGTAAAAGCAGTAGCCCTTTGGGAAGAGTTGCAGACAGACCTTGTAGACTTGTCAGTTAATAATGGAAGATTAAATCTTCTGCCAAGTAATGTTAAATGATGCAGATACTAAAAAAAAAAATCTTAATTTTGCATACAAGGTGTGTATTGACTTACTAGTGAAGAATAAATGTAAAATTCTGTGATGATAATAAATATCTTTCTGGAAATTACTGCTCAGTGCTCAAGGGTTCAGTAGTGATACAGGCAAACAGAAGGAAAGAAAGGAGCAGAGAACGAGATGATAAATACCATCTTGTTTCTGTCTAAATTCATGTTCATCTAGCATACTTAATACAGTGTGCAGTACTGGTTTCATCTCCCTCCCCATTTGTCCCATCTTGCCCTGCCTCCTCATTTCAGAAAGGACCAGGATGAGATTCAGAGAAGGGCAACAAAGATGTGGAGAGGTTTCCGTGCAGGGAACGACTAAGTAAATTAGGACTGTGGTTTTTGGAAAGAGTTTGATTGCAGATGATGTGATGGAGGTCTATAAAATCATGAGTGACATGGAAAAGGTGAATGCTCAGTGATTATTCCTAATCTCTCCTGAAAGAAGAACTAGTAGGCATTAAAAAAAAAAAGAAAAAAAATATTTTTTTGGGTGTATTCAAGAAAAAATAGAACAGTTTTTCATATAGTGCATAGTTGTTCTGCAGGCTGTTGTAGAATCTACAAGTTTATATGGGTTTGAAAAGCACTTGAAGTTCATTGTGATGGGGGTAAGTAATGCATCCATCACCACTGAATACAGAGAAAGTGATTCAGGAGGAATGAGCCATTTCCAAAAGCTGGGAAAATGTTATGGAAAACTTCTGCTATGTACTTTTGCTTATGCTCTTCCTTAGGTACCTGCTAATGATGCTTTTTAGAGATGAGGTGTGACATTGGTTTAACCTGTGGTTTGACCTGGTGTAAAAGGTACATCCTTGCCAATCCCAGCAGCTTTCTTTCTCTCATATTCTTAAGAGAAACCTTATGTGTTGTCTCCCTGAGATTACATAAAGTTGGATCAAATGTCATTTGAACTCAGCAAAATGTTATTTTTTCTTAAACGAGTCAGTTTATGTTGAAGTTTCTATAACTTTGTAAAAAAAAAAATAATTTAAAAAGCCAAAACAAACAAACAAAACCCAAACAACAACAAAACAACAACCCTCCCCACAAAAAAACTAATGCTTCTGGCTGCCATCAGAAAACCTAAAAGTTAAACTGTTTTCCCTCTCTGAAGTGTGAGCAATGAAATGGCACTTTACTTAAAAAAATTAATCAGTTACAGGTCTCTGGGGTGTCTTATTGTATGGTCTACATATTTGTATGACATAGTTTCATTATATGTTAATATTGTCTGAACTGGAGAAGAGCAGAGATTTCAGCATATTTCAAGGAGGGTATGACTGGTGTGTAGAACGTGGGGTTTTGAAACAAGAAAACTTTGTTGTCCACCATTGCTACTGTTACCTTAAACAAGGACCTTCACCTCTTTATACATTTCACAGGATCAGATTCACAAAGGATGTTCGGGTTGTGGTTTGGTTTTAGTTTTTTTTGTTTGTTTGTTTTTTTCTTTCTTATGATTCATTGCTTAGCTGTGTTAAAAAGAAGCTACGACTTGGAATTTATGGTAAAAATGTATTTTCTTCTGTTTTCCTTTTCCACAGGGTTGGTTAATATGTGAGGAGCCAACCTGCCAGAATCGAACCCGGCGACTTCCCCTGAGTTTTTCCCGGAGTGGCCCTGTGTGCCCTGCCTGCAGGAAGGCTGTGCTGAGACCAGAGGTGAGTTTTCCACAACAGTAGCCAGCAGTCATTCTCATGAAGCTCACCTCTCTCTCAAGTTTGCCTTTCAAATGTATCAGGGTTCATCAGGACTTTTTAATTCATTTATTAGTTTAAAAGGGACTGTTTATGTTTTTTCTACTCCACATTTAAGCTACATCCTCATTGCTGTGAAGAGAGCATGCCATGCAGCTGCTGTGTTTGGAAATTTTCCAGCTGATGAGCATTTGGTCAGCAAACTAGAATTTGCTGGAATGTGTCTGCCAGAATAGAGGTAAATTAAAATAGACAAACAAAATGAAATTACAAAACAAAAACAACTGTGTGCTTTTCTGCCGAGTGGCTCTCACTTGACTGAATTTGGTGCTAAGGAGCTGGAGGTGGGCTTTCATGCCATCTTCTGGGGATACTCCCAAGGCAGGAAGTATTCTCAGGAGATAAGAAGTTCTGGGTAGTGAGCATACAAGTTTGGCTCCATGCCTGAAAAAAATGTGGAAGTTTTAGACTTTACATTGAGCTAGGTAATATTACAGAGTTCAGGCCTGCTTGCTCCACCCTAGCTGGTTCTATTGGATTCTGTTTCATGTTGTACAATTCTGGCAAAGGACTTAAATTTCTTTGTTAAGAGAGGAAAAAAAGCTGTTTAACATATAGAAATCTTGACATTTTCCATAATTTACATAAAACAACCAAAGAGAGGAGGAAAGATTCCATAAAGAAAAGAGGAAATCTTTGTCAGGGTTTGTTTCAGGTTGTAGTAAATAAGTCTTTAAATTGTCCTTACTTATGAAAACTTGAAAAAATCAAGGCTTTAAGGTGGATGCTTTCAGTGAATGCTCTGAACAACATTAATCAATAAATAAAACAATTTACGATATAAGACTTTTTTGTTCTTCTTAATACTTTAGATGTAAAAAATCAGAAAGGACAAGTGTCAATAAAAATCAAGGGACTGAAATGGCATTGTCAGAGAAAGACTGATCAAAAGATAGCTGATTTTTTGCATTAGTGGTAAGTTAATGTCAAAGAATACAGGATCAGATCATGAACAGCATTAAGAAGTGAATAAAAATGAGTGGAAGTTCCCAATATCCTAACAGAGGAACCAGGTGATATCAGTCAAAATTAAAGAGGAAGAAAAGCAAATCTATCAGAAAACAGCCTTTTCATCTATGACATTAATCTGAAGTATATCGATGTAAGAAGTTAAAAACCCACTACCAGTGGAAAGAGAGACTGAGACTTATATGGGC
>JANHGL010014549.1:51413-61413 GCA_024611195.1 Ceyx melanurus | reverse complement strand
ATTGAACCTGTAGTATTCCTTTGTACTTATGTAAGCCTTAATAAGAGAATTGACAGTTCTTGGCTGAATACATCCACCTTAAAAAAAGTTATTGATGACCTTATGTAGATAACATAATCTTGAAATAATGTATTAAAGATGACATCCTTTCAACAGACAATTTCCATTGCAGACTTAAACTGTGAAGATAAAATTGAGTGGGATATATAAATTTGGTGAATAAAAGATGAAAGGTTATAATGAAAAGACAATGAAGAAAAATGTGTCTTTTTACAAAAGCTGTAAGAATGAGGGAAATACTCAACTTTCCCAACTGACTGTATTTCATAGAATCATAGAATGTTAGGGGTTGGAAGGTACCTAGAAAGATCATCTAGTCCAACCCCCCTGCCAGAGCAGGGTCACCTAGACCAAGTCACTCAGGAACAGATCCAGGCAGGTCTTGAATGTCTCCAGAGAAGGAGATTCCACAACCTCCCTGGGCAGCCTGTTCCAGAGCTCTGTCACCCTCACTGTGAAAAAGTTTTTCCTTGTATTTACCCTAAACCTCTTGTGCTCTCAACTTACTCCCATTGCCTCCTGTCCTGTCTTTGGATGACACTGAGAAGAGTCTGGCACCATCCTCCCTACACTCACCTTTAACATATTTATAGATACTGATGAGGTCCCTCCTCAGTCTCCTCCAGGCTAAAGAGCCCCAGCTCTCTCAACCTCTACTCATGAGGGAAATGCTCCACTCCATCATCTTAGTAGCCCTCTGCTGGACTCTCTCCAGTAATTCTCTGTCCTTGAATTGTGGTGCCCAGAACTGGACACAGTATTCAAGGTGGTGCATCACCAGGGCAGAGTAGAGGGAAAGGAGAACCTCCCTTGACCTGCTGGCTTCACTCTTCTTAATGCATCCCAGGATGCCATTGGCCTTCTTGGCCGCAAGGGCTCATGGCCATCCCCCTGTCCACCAGGACCCCCAGGTCTCTTTCTCCAGCACTGCTTTCCAACAGATCAGCCCCCAGCCTGTACTGATACATGGGGTTGTTCTTTCCCAGATGTAACACCTTACACTTGCTCTTGTTAAATTTCATTACATTTCTCCCTGCCCAGCTCTCCAGTCTGTCCAGGTCACAGTGGATGGCAGCACAGCCTGCTGCTGTGTCAGCCACTCCTCCCAGTTTGGTGTCATCAGCAAACTTGCTGAGGGTGCACTCTGTTGCTTTGTCCAGGTCACCGATGAATATGTTGAATAGTATTGGACCCAGCACTGACCCTTGCCCATATTGAACTTCACAGTACACACCCTTACTAGCATAAGTCTTGGATTTATCAAGAAGATAAAAAATCATAAAGTTTCCTTGTGGAGAGCATGGTGGTGGTATTTATTTTAATGTCGATGTTGGCAATACATGACAACATCTACAGCTTTTCCTTCTGACTAGAATTTTTCTACTCCTCCCATTAGGTGTGTTATATCTGGTGGTGTTCACCTCTTTGAATGGACACTAGTATTTTTGAGAGCAATGCCACAGTTTTATCTGACCTATCCTGTGTGATCACCTGTTTTTACAAACGTTGTGCTGTCATTGGGAACCATCTGGCTGAAATTCAAGTTCTGATGTCACTAGTTCTAGATGAAAAGTTTCTAAAATGCATATCCCATTATATAAATTCTCTGTTTCCCTCTTCCCTGTTGTTTTGGTGTATTGGGCATACCTAGAAATTTTTTGGTATTGGGGGTCTGCAGATCTTTTGTGAGAAGCTGTGAGAAGCTTCCCTTAGGTCCAATGGAGCCAGCTTCAGCTGGCTCCAAGGTGGACTTGCTGCTGGCCAAGGCTGAGCCCATCAGTGACAGTGGTAGCATCTCTGTCAATAACATATTTAAGAAGGGGGAAAATGAAGTGTGCAAGTACAATTGCAGTTGGACAGAGGAATAGAAACATGTGAGAGAAACAACCCTGCAGACACCAAGGTCTGCAGAGAAGGTGGGTAAAAAGGCTCTTCAGGGACCAGAGCAGATTCCCCTGTAGCCTGAGGTGAAGACCATGGTGAGACAGTCTGTCCCCTTGCAGCCTTTGGAGATAATGGTGGAGCAGTTATCCACCTGCAGCCCATGGAGACCCCATGCTGGAGCAGTGGTGTAGTGTGAGGAGTCCACTCCATGCAGACGAAGGAGCAGCAGAACCAACATGTGATGAACTGACAGCACCCCTATTCCCTGTCTCCCTGTGCTGAAAGGAATGAGAGAAAACTGAGAGTGAATTCAATCCCAGGAAGAAGGGAGTGGGGAGAGGAAGGTAATTTGTAATTTATTTATTTTTTTCCCCAAGTCTAGTCCATTTTGCCCTTGATAGTAATTTCTGTTGATCTCCGTGTCCTTACCTCAACCCATGTGCTTTTCATTACATTTTTCTATCCATTGAGAAGGGGAGTGATAGAATGGCTTTGGTGGGCAGCATTTGCCATCCAGCCAGGGTCAACCCACCACAAAGAAGTGATATTTTTGTGGCAGTGCTGTAGCTGCAATTACTGGCATGCAGAATAGGAGACGAAGTCTTGTGACAATGCTTCTTGCTTTTCTACACTCTGAGGCCATACTCCTTTCTTTATCAGTTTATCTGTCAAATGGATTCCCACCTTTGAAAAATGGTCATGAGTGCATAGCTTGAAGATTTGTGTAGCTTTATACTGCAGGACCCATATGTTCTGCCTTTTTGGTAGAACGGAGGGAGATGTTTTTGGTAAGGCTTCTTAACATTTAGGAATTTTGTTTGGTATTTTTTTTTGATAAGTAGGTTTGTCTTGTATCATTGTACTTCTCATTAAGGCAACTCAGGTTCATAAAAGTAAATGTTCTAATCATTGATTCCACATTTTGATTTCCCTTGGGGGACACCAAGTGCAGTATTTGATCAGATACTTTGAACTTTTCAAGAAAGCTAAGTAAGTATCTTTCTAATGAAAAGCTACTAGTTATAAATTATTAGACTACTACTCTGAGACAAAAGTGAGAAACTTATTTTTAAAAGGAGTTTAAACAAACCATGAAATGATCAAAATGTGACTCTGATCCTCAGATAGCTGTTAAGGAAGGTTTTTAATGGGAGTGTTTCATGTCTTCCTCTCACAACCACCTGCTTTTCTTTTGTCCTAGAGAGAAAATATCCCTTGCACTTGGAGGTGCTCATGCTATTAATAACTATCACATTCCTCTTCCAGCTTACCCTCCAGAATTTACTTAGAAATGTGGCAAAGTAAATGCATGGTTTTCCTGTCAGGCTTGCCATCACTTAGCCCTGCTTCTGAGTTTCCTACAGACTTTTGTCTGAAAGACCTTCTATCACAAGATTTCTTGCTTTGCCAGTTTGGGACCTCACAAATTACTTTTTGTCTTTTCTGTTGTATTTGGTAAAAGAATGTATTCATTTTTTAAATAGATACCTGGCTTGCTTTAGCATTTTGGTGCCAGGGCAAAAATGCCTTTTGCCTGTCTGTGTCATTTGCAAGAGTTTGTTGTAAAGTTTGAAAGGTTAAGTTTACAAGTTCTTCACTTGTTGAATGTGAACACTCTGAACCCCCAGATAGTTCTGCCTGAATAGATGTGTACATGGGGGGGGGCGGGGAATTCTAGCCCCTAAGGGAAGGGCTAATATTTAGGATACTTTTTTTTTTCTTCTTTTTTTTTTTTTTTAGTAGCTGATGATAGACTGTTGCTTCACTGCTTTAATAACTTTTAACGGAATGGAAGCTGAAGTTACCAGAAGGCCTAAAGACTCACCTAATGGTGTGCAGCTTTTTTAAGAAATAGCAGTGGAAAACAGGTCTCTGTCCTTTTCTAATGCCAGATGTTCCTTTTCTGTTAGAGAACGGAACTATGGAAATATTACTTTTTGTCACTTCTGTGAGCATACTTTTTCACATTTTTACCTGGGTTCAACAGAGTTCTTGGTGTCCAGGATTCTCTCTGTCCAAGCTGTAACTCGCCAGAGTGTACTCCCTGATAAAAAATACTCCCATTACCATTTTACTTATATTGTAATTGGAGCTCTGTCAATTATAGGTAGTTATTGCATAGGTTACTACCATGCTTCAACATCTTTTGCTTTTCTCCAACAGCAAGAAACCTATTATTTTTATTTAACCCAGTATTTCTTTCAGCTACATGTAAAAATAATCACTTTGAGAGGGTTTCCCACTAGAGAAATCAGTGTTTGTCACCAATTTCTTCCAGTGTAGAAACATTAAGATTTCCTCAATTGAAGGTGATCATTTAAGGCAGTCTGTATTAAAAATAAAAGGGTGGGTTTTTTTAACAGCTTGCAGACAAACACTTTTCATTGAGAAGGGATACTTGCTTGGAAGTATCCATTCTTCAGATGTTTTGTTTAAAACATATTTCTTGAATCTTCCTCTAAATATCTGTATTTAGGATAATTGACAGTTCAAGGAAGAATTTTAAACCTGATAGTTTGATTTGTGTGACAATAACTCAGTAACATTCAGTGTGGGCTCCTTGCACTAGTGAGAGAAACAAGGAGACACTGTTCAAATAATAAGCAGGGAAACTGGGAAAATGGTAGCTTCGCTCTTGTGCTCCATCCCCACCCCATGTCAAGTCTCCAGTTGATCATTTCCAGAGCTGTGATTATCTCACACAGAATAATTAACATGAATGAACTACATTTAGCAAGGTGTACTGCTCATATTGTGATGCTCTAGTTACAGTAAATTATGGTGACAAGCATTTCTGGTTTTCTTGTCTTTATTTTTTTAAGCTGTGTTACAGGGGAAGTACCTGTGGAAGATAACAATCCCTTTGTATCCATACAAGAAACACCATGACAATGGTGGTATGACAATAAAAAGACTATACTTTACAGTTATTAATAAGCTACAGAGCTGTCTCTGTCAACTATAAATTAATTACAATTCAGTTGTGTGTTTTGGCATATGCCATTAAAATGAATAGGTGATTTAGATCACTCACACATGGTATCAGAGGAACATTTTTTAATTGGCATGTTTACATTTTCATGTGTTACTAAGATGCTTCAGTAGCTTGGACATAACTTGTTCAAGCAATTTTTGAAGCTTTTGAAAATTTTCAGAACAAGCCTCCAGACTGTGGTATACTTTTTTCCTGAACTTTATGCAGCACCTCTTAAATGAAAATTCATTGGTGGGCAGGGAGGGTGGTGTAACCTACACTTTTTTCTCCTGGAATCTAAACACACACTATTGACTCACTCATCAGAATGGCTGTCAAGCAAAAGCTAAAAATTTTTAACTTTTGCTTGTTACTTTTATTTATGGATAAGCTTGAGTACGGTGTCTTTCTTCCTCTTTTGACTTGCCAGTTCAAGAATGCAAGACAGAATCTCTGGGGCTTTTAACCAGTTTATAAAATTGACATGAGTAACAATCAGATTTGGTGCCTCTGGTGAAACCTGTGTCACCCCAAACCCTGGTAGGCTGGTAGACAGCCTGTGCCAAGAGGAAATGACCTCAAGTTGCACCAGGGGAGGTTTAGGTTGGATAATAGGAAAAATTTATTCACAGAAAGAGCTGTATAACATTGGAACAGGCTACCCAGGGAAGTGATGGAGTCACATCCTTGGAGGTATTTGATATATAGATGTGGTGCTTAGTGGTGACCTGGCAGTGCTGGGTTAACGGGTGGACTTGATGATCTTAAAGGTGTCTTCCAACCAAAACACTTCTACAATTCTATGTATGTAGAGAAGATGGCGTTAAAAAATGAAATGCATCAAAGGTAGTGCATGCACTGTTGCCACTTTCAGTGGCTTTTTCAGTGCTGAAGAATCCATGGAGAAGATTAAAAATAACCTGTTTTGCCCAGAGAGAAAAGCATATGGGGATAAATCCTGCATAACACTGACTATTTGCCGAAGGAGCAGATGGCAGCGTAATAAGCTGTTGGAGTTGTGTCTGGTACCTAAAGTGCTGCCATTGATTTCAACCCTACGATAGTAGATAAAAGTTGCCTTATAAATCACTGAGATGTGCCTTTTTACACAACTCTCTTAACGTTTCAGTGCTAGCTACAGAAAATATGCTGTTCTTTGCTTTGTCATCTGCATAGCATGCCTTTTCCTTAGCAATTAGTAGACAACCATTCTATTAAATTCTGAGGGAGCTGCTTCAGAGACATAAGATCAAGACACATTGATAAAGCTGATCAAATACACTGCTACAGATAAATAGATGCTGCATCACCTGTTGGTGATGGTTCATCTAACAAAAACAGGGGAAGAAAAATCATATTTAACAGGAGTCACCTGTTTACATCCTGACTTCAAGATAAGTTGAGTTAAATAAACTGTACTGAAAGCCAGTTTGCCTTTCCAGCTGAAGCAGTAATCTTGCAGAGTCGGAGAAGTTTTGATAGTTGCTTATTTATATTGTTGGTGCCATAGAGGTGGGGCACTTCAGTCAGTCTCTAATAGTTCTGATCTTCTAATAGTAAAATATTTCAGGGTGCATGTTTTAATATGTCAGCCTAGTTTCCTCCTTAATTTTTAAGAAAAATTAAGATCAGTAAGAGGGAACATTAACTCCAAATCCTTTAGAATTTCTTGAAATGCTAGATTAGTTTTAGGCAAAATAGTGTCCTCTGCAGCAGATACATTCCTCACTGCAGATTATTTAACTACTAGCTCAAAGAACGGTTCATTAAAAATTGAGAAGATAGGAGTTGAAGGCAGAAACTCAGCTTTTCAAACTTCTTACTCTCTTGCTAAAACCTGAGGAATGAGTCCTGAAATCTTGAGAAATGGCAATATGACTCCTGTTCAAAGCAGTATGTTTAGTTCCCTCTCTGTAGTTGTTACCTTTTTTTTGGTTGGTTTTCACATGCATGTTTTTACATCTAAAACATATTTAGATAAGCTTATTTGGTTTTGTATCATAGCCTATTTATAGTGTTTATTTACTAATAAGGCTGTTTTAAAACGCTGTACTTGTGCTTGTTGAATGATAATCAGGATTGGTAAAAAAAAGACTTTCACAAATATTAGTAAATTAGTGCAATGTTACTCATTTATCAACAAAAGTGTAACTTAAATTAAAATGTATATGCCAAACTGCTTACACAGATTGCACTTTTATAGTGTATGCTTCTGGATAGCTGACAAGTGCCAAATGTTTGTGTGAAGTGTGTCAATCAGTAAGGAAATATTTATTTAAAAGTGAAGAAAAGTCAAGGTTGCAAATACAGAGTTAGATTAAAATAATTTATGTCAACAGAACCATCTTACTTGCAAACTGAAGTGTGTTAGCTGTACTACAGTCTAGCTTGTGAGACCAGTATTTGTTCTATCAGCTATTTCCACTGTTATCCATAGCATTCTGCATCTGAACATCACAAGTGGCATCCTCTCTTTTGACAAGCTGACAGAAGATTCAAAATATGCCTCAGATAAAATAATGAGGAATGACTGTCTGCTTATGGTTGGCAATACACAGCCATTCTTGAATATGTCAGCAGATTGCATGAAATGGTAAAAAAAGTAGCCTTACAGCTAGTCTGCAGAGGTCTCAAGGAGAGGTAGCCTGAAGTCTCTATTAAGAGCCTCTCTTTGCCATGAATTAAGACTGCAGCTGATAGATGATTTGTGGTTCTGCTCTGGGGCTACTTTATTCAGACTCTTTCCCTTTACTCCTAGCAATGTGATTTCATATGATCTTCTTGGTTGGGCCCCACTGTATTTGGTTTCTGTGGGTCCTGAGAAATAGCATGTGACTTGCATTCTCCATGAAGAAGCAGTTATCCATGAGTAAGGGTAGAGGTTTTGCATGCAGATTTCATCTGTACAGTGTCCTAATTGTAGGATTCTTTCAATTGTAGTAACACACCTTGTAAACATTCCTGATTGTTAGAAAGAACATCATTATTTTAGTTTTCTTTTTCTGGAAATATATGAGATACTTGAAAGGCAAAAGTGTTCTATTCAGTGATGAGAGTTGCTATGCATGTACTTACTTTTTCTGTTTTAAAATAAGCAGATGATCTGTAGTTAACTGCTATAAGTGCTCTTCATTCAGTGAGTAGACCTATTAGCTATCTAGAATGAGACAGAGCTCTGGAGCTGTCCGAGCTTATTCTATAACACTTAGATGGGAAATAAATGACCATTGTACTTTATTTCCAGAACAGAATGACAGTTTTGCTTTATAGAGGTAATTTTCCATTTTAATATTTCACCAAACCTTTTCTGCCAGCTGCTTCTTGCCCCAGATTGTCAAGTGTCAGGTAATTCCAGAAATGAGTTACTTACTTTGAAAATGCTTGTTTTTACCTTAAAGATATAAGATATTAAAAAAAATCAGATAAAGCTGATCAAATACACTGCTACAGATAAATAGATGCTGCTATAACCTGTTGGTGATGGTTCATCTAACAAAAACAGAGGAAGAAAAATAATATTTAACAGAGGAGTCACCTGTTCACATCCTAAAAAAAATTTTATTTATTTAATTTGTCTTGTACTCTAGTGGAGGATGTATGTGTTTTAGGAGCATATCTATATGCTGCGTATTTCAAGCAGCAATTTATTGAAAGTATACAAAGATTCATGATTGGAGGCTCTTAAAATACAGTGAGTTTATTTTGGGATCGTGGTAGTGCTTCTCTGGCGTTATGTTCAGTTCACTTGCGCAGATAAAATTTTGTAGTTTTGTTTGAATGTGCTTCTGGGTGAGTCCAGTTCAGAGTGATGTCTGCCTTTCATCGTCTGTTTGGTAAAGCCCATTTGTTTTGTTTAATGTGGAAAACCTCAAATCTTAACAGAATCTTAATGTTTATACAATCCCCATCCTAACATACATCGGTGTAGGATGGATGTTCATGCTTCAGACTTGTAAGCATGCAGATTCCTCAGTTATACAATGATCCTGCTTTCAGAAGAGGAACATGAGTACTCTAGAACCTCTCTAGGTCAGTGAGGCACATTACAGATGAAACTTTTTAAAATGTAATTCATTAATCTTCTTTAGAATGCAGAGTCTTGAATTACTTTGATAACACCAAGCTTTGTACCTTTTTATTCTATTCCACTGTCAGTACCAGTGTAAAGTATCCTCTGACCAGAAACCCAAGATTACAGGGGTTTGTATGCATAAGCCATTCTGTACATTTTGTAGGTTCAAAGGTTTCAAAGACACATGAAGTCTGTTTTTCAGCTTGAAGCTGATCGTGTTCTACATGTTCATTATGTAGGGATGCTTGTGGGTTCAAAGTCTTGGGGCAGACCTTGGAACTGCTGAAGTGCAATCAGATCCATATTGTCAGTACAAACAGTCCAGGTGTGTTATCTTCTGAGCCATGCCCCATCTCTCTTAAGCAGTCTGCTGTCATGGCCCAAAACTCAAATCATTAAACATTACAATTTTAGTAACATGGACAGTTCAGTGCTTGAACTTACTCCTCAGCCCTGTTTTGTTTAGCTGGGAAGAACTAACTAAAGTTAGTTAGTTGAACTAAAGTTTTAACTTTAGTTAGAACTAAAGTTAGTTCTTGATGACATTGATAACCTTGATGGCATTTCCTAATATGGGAGTTACCCACCTCATGTGAACCTGCTTATTAATTGAATAAACTTTCTGTATGAAAACCAGGCAAATATTTATAACGTCTTTAGATCTAATTTCTATACAGCTAGTCACTAATTGGTGTTACAATATTCTTATATAACTCAGAGCAGATAGTGTCAGGTCTTATTCAAGGTTCAATCACAACTTCTATGTCTTACCTCTTGTATAATAGTGTTATGCATTAATAATACGAAAAGTTAGTCATATACATCTTGATGCTGAAAATTTCAGAGTACGGAACACTTCTCAATTAAATGTGAGGCAAGTGACTGCACCCGCTGACCGCCCCCCCCGCGTGACACCCACGCCGCCCTCCCCCCTCCCCAGCCCAACCGCCCCCCCCCGGCCCACGCCCCCCCCCCCCCCCCCCCCACCCGGGCCACTGTCCTGCCCCCTC
>JANHGL010014549.1:27173-51313 GCA_024611195.1 Ceyx melanurus | reverse complement strand
TAAAACAAAAATTAATGACTAAACTTTTTTTTTTCGAAATATAGGATGGTGGGACCCCCTCTCATTTCAAGGTGACGCGAGCATCGCCCCCCCCCCCCCCCCCCCCCCAAAAAAAAGAGTGATCCTTAGTCAAAATTTGTGTTCTCATTGCCAGGTCTTAGATGAGCTTAAGTACTGGGTGGAATGCAAACTCAAAACTTGAATTGCAGAGAACATATTATATTCCCTTTCAAGCAATAGCTAGTTTGACTTATTCACATGAGCTGTGGTACAGTTTGCTGTTTCACTTTGTGCAAGCTGTTGATTACACAGGGAGGCAGTTAGGTTTTGGAAGATAGTTTTCTGCCAGATTAAAGAGGTTATTTTTGCTGGATTATTGAGTTGAATTTGTTTTGCCACGTGCTCAGATGAGCAGTAGAGCACAAACAAGACCAGCAGTAGGGGAGAGCAATGCATACATATAATTAAAACGAAAAACTGTTTGTCAAGCACAGATGCCGCTCAGTTTTTGTTTAAAAACCAACACATCTCCAAGGAAGAGGAACAGGGTTTGTTTCATGTCTTTGCTTACACTGCCAGCTTTAAGTAGAGTTGATCCACCATTAGTGGCCCAGCTGCTTCCTCCAGAGCTCTATAGGTATGTACTGCCTGCTCTGCTGGCACTTGCTGTTCATCTTGTGTCTGTGCCATATGCCTTGAGGCATCATCTTAAGAATTCTCAAAGCAGAACAGTTCCAGCTTGGGACTCTCTCCAGTTCTAGTTAATTCATTCAGCTTCTTTGTGAAGGCCAGAAATACTTGCTATTAAATTTCCTTCCTTTTCTATTTTGCCATGTTCACACCTCCTAAATCTTGTTAATAGACAGCTACTTTTCCTCCAGGGTTTCTTAAAGAAAATGCTTAGTAATGGTATTGTCAGGATCCACCCTGAATGTATTCTGTTAATCCTCTTATTCAATCTTGTGTCACTTATTAGCAGGTGTCATCATCTATTCTTCACCCCGTTCCTCACCCACTTTTCAGTTCTTTTGCTGTTATTGCAGTCCAGAGTTGTTTTTTATAATTAGATTCTATGTAATGTTCTCACTAATTACTAAACAGGACTTAAACCAGCAGAAGTTCTTGTAATATCAGGTACTTAGTGGAAAAAAATTCACATAATATACAAGAACATGTAGTTTTCTGCTGTGCTGCTGTATTTTTATCCATTGACCCCTGCATGTGCATGGAAGAACCTTTTATTTCATCATACAGCCTATGTTAACATCAGTACTAGGGAAAATTTAATCATATTCAAATCCTGCCACATGTGTTTCAGTTTCCTTTTGCTTCTTTAAAAGACTCTGATTCATAATCACTATCAAAAAAAACCAAACAACCCAAAACAACCAAACAATATTGAGGGGGTGGACAGTTTGGAGGGTTAGGAAGAAAACCATACACACCTGCATGCCTCCCCATTTAGTTTGTAACCAATGATGCAGTCAGGAAAGACGGGGACCAACCATCTTATGTTCCTGTGGAATTCTTGGTATAAGTTGTCTTGGCATATTCTATGGTATAAGTTTTCAAAAACTGATTGCATGCTAAAGCTAAAGGCTGCAATTTAGATGTACTTTTATTTCAGCTTTTTGTTTTGTTTTATGTGAAGTAGTTATTTTAGCTGCACAGTGCATATTCAACACTGACTAGCACCGTGTTTTAACTAGGTTTTGTGATGCAGGAGGCCAGACTTCAGTGTACATCAGCAGTGGCGTGAGGCAAGAGTGCTAGCACGAGTATTTAGTGTAACATCAGTTCACACTTGGCGAGCTCTTTTCACACAGGAGTGTCTGCCCTCGTAATCTGGTGGTGAATGGGGCTCTGTGAATCTGGTGCAATGCAACTGCCCTGGCTTTACAAAAGAATATGTGAGGTGTGTAAAACACGGTCTTATACTTCAGTTTGTTGCCTTGAAGTCATTGTAGCGTGGATAGCGTTTGGATGTATAAACCTCCACAAAGCTGAGCTCTGCCCTCTTTTTGAAACTAGAAATTGCTGCACCTAAGAGCCATGATGGAAAATGTGTAGAGTCTATACAATCTTCCAGCAGTAGATGGAGACCAGTGGCACTTCCCCGAAAAAAATAAATTACCCGAAATTTGCAGCACATTCATATTCAATTTCATCACAGCAGATGCTCATTAGTATGTTGTTATTAATTGGTATTCACTTTAGGTTTTGTTTAAAATGAAGATAATAATTAGGTTTTAATTACTGCATCTTTCTAAGGGGGGGAGGGGAGGAAATGCCTCTCAAAGCACTGAAGTATTTCCTGTTCTCTTTGCTCTGTTACATCTAAGCCTTGAAAGAGTCTCCAAGACACGTTTTTCTGCTATTTCCTTTTCTTTCTTTTTATTAAAGTAATAAGAACTACTTCTGAAGGATTTATTTGATGGACATCTTGAATCATATCACAGTAGTAAGAACCACTGTTCTTTCTAATCAAATTACCAAAAAGGATTTTCACAAAAGTAACTCTCTCAAGCAGCTGATTAATGAAGTGGTGCCACTGTTTTGTATTCTAATTAATTGAATACAAATAACTTCTGTAGTTATTATCTCCTCTGCAAAGCAGTCTAATAGTGTTAGCAAACTGTAAGAGTTTTCATGGTTTTGTTTGTTTGTTTTTTTTTCATTTCTTGTTGCCTTTATCATCCATAAAACCTTAGGTGACACAACGGAGAAGAGTAAATGGCAGAGAGTGCAAAATAACACAACAGAGAGGGCTTGAAGAAATGGGAGAGTCAGGTGCAGAAGAAAGTAAAAGGGCGGAAAAAACAATGCAGAAAGCATTTAAAAGGTCATGGGACTATAGAATAGTTTAGGAATTTCAATGATGCCAGAGTAAATAAGACTTCAACCTACTATCGAAGAATACAAGTAATCTAAAAAGCCTTGAAAAAATATTGATCATAATATCTTACTTTGGTTAGCATAGGAATTCACAAAGGTTCAAAGAAAATTAAGCATGGCCATTTAGTTTTCTGGCCTGCTCAAATGTACATTTTCAAGATACAGAGATTTTAAATGCTGCTTAGAATGTGTTTAGTGGAATAGCAGTGTGTCTAGGTAAGTAAAACATCATATCTAGACTCATACATTCAGTCTTCTGCTACCTTGCTGTTGTGAATTTCCATCAACTTCCATGTGATTCTTTTTTTTTTTTTGCTACCTGAAATCTCCAGGTCACCATCCTCCCTTTAAGTACTGAATGGATTTTAAAGATTAATATTTTAGCTACTCGAACACCCTATTATTAGGATGGAGGAGAATGAGGCTTATTGACTGAAGTTCATTGGTATGTGATCTAAAACAGTCGACACTGAGGGAGAGATTTGGATTTCAACACCTACATGTGGCTACCACTAACTTTTCTTCCACAAAAGAAATTCTGTTGAGAGTTAGTGCATCTTAAGGAAGATGCTCAGTGTAGGTTGTATCTTTTCAGGTCCCCTTACTTACAGAGAGTTGAGTTTTGCATTGCTTAAAAAGAGGAATAAAAGTGAACACTGGTGATTTTTCCACCCTCTCTGTTCAAGAGTAAGGAAAACAAGTTCAATTCTCTGGTCTTATCAGAAGGGTTGCAAACTGTTGACTGTGCTGTTTTGGAGTGAGGTGGGTGGGACCATTCTCCACTTGAAATTTCTCTTTGGTGTGGAAAAATGCATTGTGGTTTTTTGGGCCAGGGACAGGTGGAATGAGAGAGCACAAGGTGGCCGTGCTCTAGTGGTGAGTTTTTAGGCATTTGTGAGACAGTAGTCCAGTGTCTTGTGAACCTTCAGCAGCTGTAGGGACAAGATGAATGCTAACCTAGTCATTGCAGTCCAGCAGGGCAGACTCGGGCATGTGTGGAAGCAGAGCTGACCTTCAGAAACTCCAGAAATACTCATGTGTGAAGTCTCGTTTCCTAATGTATGCCCTAGTGAGTGTTCCATGGCATATGCAAGAATACTCTCTGTACATGACTGAGCATTTTGTACTCCAGTTTTGTGCTTAGTCATAAGAAAGTTTGATTTCCCAGTGTTGTTAATTCAACATTTCTGCTAAGAACTCACCATCAATTTCCTATTACATAATCTGTGTAATCTAAATTCTTCATAGAAAGGCAGGTTAGAGATTTGCAGTTGGCCTCCTGCTGCTACAGAAACAGTTCTGCAACCATGTTAAACCTAGATGTCCTTAAATTAATATTTTGTTGTCCAAGTGCAGTAGATTTTTATTATTACATCTGTTATTTTTATATTAGAAACTTTTTCTGTAAAAGGATTGAGTAAGAGCACTGAATTAAAAGTATGTACCTTTGGTTCCTTCCTCTGTTTATTGCTGTTTTACATGCAATTAAAAAATTTAGATTTGGTTGCATGGAAAGAACAAAGTTTTCTTTTCATGAATGGAAGCTGTAAAAGCAGACTTACCTGCTGAAGTTAGTTTTTAATGAAATCAAGAAATTGAACATCACGAGACAAAAAAGAACTTCAAAATAGTTTTATTTTCATGTAATTACCAATTAATTTTTAATGGGAAGAATGAATGCATAAATTATGCTACAAATGTAGCACAAATTCTCACCCTAATGTTAGAAGGTGCAGGTTTTCTTTACACTAAATTATTAGCCCTTAAAAGTAAATTAGTTGGGTTTAAAGTTTCAGGGATTGGGCTTTTTGATATTTTTAAACCTACAGGTTATCAGAAATAAAGAAAATATAAGAAATTATGAGAGAAGTAATTCCTTGAATCCATTTAAATTTTGGATACCTCTTCCTTGGTTTCATAAGTATACCATAATATTCATAATTATATTAAAATCTTCAATCCCTTTTGTTTTCTACCAATTGCTTATTGTAAGATGTGTGAGGAAGCTAAAGGGAAGGAGATAATATGGTATTATCAGTTTAAAAAAAAAAAAAAGGTGTTTATATATATATATGTCTATGTGTGCATGTATACATTTTTACATACTGATTTTTGTATTTTCTTTATCCATTTAAACAGTGACTTTCAATTAGCCTGCCCACTAATATCAGGTCACTAAACTCTATAGCTGATGCTTTATTCTTTCATGTGGGTTGTCATTCGTTTGCTTCAGTTGGCTGGCAAAGGTTGTTGTATATCCATTACCAGCAACACAGCACTTTGCATTTCTGAATTGACAAGCAGCTATATTGACCTAGCGCTTATTATGGGTCAACAGCTGCGTTAACCGACGGAAGGACTGAGGGGCAATTAAAATGAATTGGCAAAAATATATCTTCCTAATTTACTCCAATTTGTTATTTATGCTAACATTGTATGGCTTCTATGGTGACACTAAACAGAATGGACCCAATAATGGCAATTAACATAAAAATATAATGGCTAATCAAATTGACAGCAACTGTTTCTCATCATCTCGACACACAATACATTATCAAAACAAACTATTATGAAGGAGGTAATTTCAGTGTTCTATTCAACCTGCTTCATGTGTGCAGTCAGGGAGATGTGTACCAGCAATTACAGCTGAATCTAAAAAACTAAACAAATAACTTAATCGCTGTCGTCCTCCTTTTTTCTTCTTCAGGAAGCAGTAATCAGGATTTACTAAAAATAACTGGTGTATAATAGTATAATGATGATGCATATCGTAGAATAGCTAATAAGGAATAAAATAAGCTTCTGTGTATCTTTTTTTTTTTTTTAATAGGTTCCCATGAAGTGGAAAAAAAGTATTCAGTTAAAATATATAAAAAATATCAGTAGTAATAGTTGTCAAATGTCTCAACATGAGTTGCTTAATAGTTACAGATACTTTCTAACATGTCAGTAGAAGTGTAATATTATCTGAATTGAGTACCAAACTTGACTTGATTGGGTAGAAGAGTGAAAAGCTAAGTTAAAGCAGAATTACAATAAGCAGAAACATTGTACCAGGTTGTTCTTCCACTGCATTTTCAGGATTGTTCCTTGTGGCATGCTTAGTTGCAGTTTTATTTTTGTGTAACCACATTCTTAATTGGTTTTACAGCTTAGCAGGAAAAACATCAAGAGTTTGTAGATGTGTACTCTAAATGTATTAAAATGGATGCTACTTCCAAGTTTGACGCTGTTAAGATTATCTCATTCTTAGGATTTTTGTAATGTACAATTTTAAAGTATTGTTGGCCAATATTTGAACTCCAGTACCTTAAACAGTTGGGACTGGAATGTGATTTTATTGAACAAGAATTCAGGAAGATTAACTTGAAAGGGTTTAGTTGTAGTGTGGGCAAGACGATCTCATGTCTATTCGAGCAGTCCTCTAGTGCACAGAATGGTGACAGCAACACGAATGTGCACAGGCATTTACTTTGGAACCAGAGGAACAGCACAGAGGCATTAAATGCTAAATGCTTTGAATGTCAGAGCATTTAATTGCATGTCATATTCCATATGTACACACCTGCAGATTTTTTGAATGGAATGTGTGATTAGTAACATGCAGTAGCCTTCACAGATGTGTAGAGCAAGGTGATGACATAGTTGTAAAGGTATATATGCACCTGTTCTTATTTGAATGGCATGTTCATAATTTATGTAACCACAGCTGTATGTGTATGTAGTTATAGGTGGAAAGAGAGAGAATACAACCAAACACCTATATTCATAAAAAAAATATAGATTCATTATTTTTCTTTTTTGAGATCATTATGTTGTACAATATATGAAAGCACTAAAGTTATTCTTTTGTCCCATGATTCTTGCAACTTCCATTTTGTTTCTAAAGCACCCTTGTGATACACACATCAATCAGAATGGATAAATGAGATTTATGTTTTTGTAAGAATGGATACATTTAGTTTGTTTTATATAAATGTTTGGTATAAATTATGAGGAAAAAGTTTAGAGATGTAGTAAAATATTTTGCAGTGTAGTAATAATAGTTCCAAAATCTGATGTGAATAGAACATATAAGTTGTTAGAAGATAACTTAATATCACCTTTTAATAGTGGACATAGAAATGGGTGAGAGAGACACACTTTTGAGTTGCTTTTATTTATTCACTGTTTTCTTCCATTACAGTATTCTGATAAGGCCCTGTACACTCAGCTCTGCTTTTATGGATACATTTTTGATGTGGATTATGCAATGGATAAAGTGATTTCTGAAGAAGAGAAAGGTAAGTTTATATTTTTTAATTAATTAGTTTATTAGCAACTTGCTTGCTAGAAACTAGGCCTACTCATTTGTACTCTTAGAATCAGAACAGTGAAGCTGTAATCTAAAACAAAAAATAGAAGAAAGTATGAATTTCAGAATCCCCTGTAAAGAAGAATTTGTTGTGTTGGAGTTAAACATTTCAAGAATATATTCTAAATCTCCTTTCTTCTCTTGAAGTGACTGTGCTTTGGTAAAAACACTTTTCCTGCTTGTTAACACCATCCAAGAAGTATCAGAATGACATGTCAATTTCAGTAAATAGACTTATTAAAACATGTATACAATATTTAAATGAAAAGCCAATTAAAACTTATGTTCAATTATTAATACTGAAGAGATAATTTTTATCAGGGAGAAAAAGATGGCACAAGACAAACAGTAATGCTAATTGTCTACAAAGCTCTTTTAAACATACACATTAAGCTCACATGAGGAAGATTTTTTTTTTTTGTTTTCTTTTCTTCCCATTGCTATAACATTTCTGAACTAAAACATTCCTGAGATGTAATGGATCCATGGGCTTTACACAGCTAAGTGATTTTCAAAATGACAGAAAAATATTTCTGAAGGTGGGCTGATGCTTGGCTGACTTGGAATTCTGAGTAAAGCTGTGTTTTTGTTGCACCTCTGAAGTGCGTTGTCTCCAGAGCACTTGCAATGTGCAGTTCTGGTGGTGCCTGTGAAGAAAGGGTGTTGCTCCTGGAGACTCTATTCTGATAGCTGCTCTGCTGCAACAGTCTTCCCCACTCCAGACCAGCTATGTTGCTGAGAGATGGAAATAAGCTTAACAAAACTCAGTCTTTCTAAATGTTATTTTGATCAGCCTTATGTGAAAATCAAAGTAGTGTAGCCTCTTAGCCAAAAAATACTAAAATAATCAGTCTGGTGTTAGCCTGTTGTATTTATATTTCTCCACTTAGACGTTCTCTTTTCCTAATCCCTCTGAGATAAAGGACTCACTCTGATGCTTGCACTTCAGAACCACTCTGTAAACCCAAGTGTCATGCTGTATAGCCAGCTCAGTCTAATACAACTTGGTAGATGTACTGGAGGAATGGTATATAGTGGCTGCAACTGCTAGCTGAAACTGAATTATGTTGTGTGAAAGACTCCATGTGTGATAACATCCAATCCCCTGCTACTGCAGATCACCACATCTTTAACAACTCCAACTTTATGAACTCAATTTTTGTGGCACTTCGTTTTGAAACCTCTGGTGGTTCCTCCCTTTTCACTGCTGTTCATTCAGACCCTCATTCTCCGATAGCTGAAAATTCACTATAGTCTCATTCTGACTTGTTTGTGGCTAGTTTATGTTCATTTATGTTTATTTATTTCCCTTCCCTGATGTTCTCCACTGTGATTTCAGAAACAGTGGTAACATCTCTGCTTTATGTTAAACTAAGGCAGAGATGCTCTTAGCATCTTTGTGTGCAGTCTGTTCTAGGTTTAATTAATCTTTGAGTAAGAGAAAGTAGAGATTACAGGGCATTTTAGATGGTATCTATCCAGTGTCTTGTACACTGAATCTGTATGTCTGCTGGAAGTACTTCTGCTGATACTTTCTTCACTCACCTATGCCCTGTTCATAACTATGTCATATCATTAATTTGTAGTTAAGCAGTTATAAAAACATTGACGTTTGAAGGACTTTGGTTTTCCTCCTGACATTTCTGTGGCTTCTGCATTCACATAATTCTTAACTTCTACCTTAATCAGAAAACATTTCTTCAAGCCTCAGTGCCAGCTAGAGAAAGTTCAGTAAAATTCCAGAGTATTTCTTAAGGAATTTTAAGAATGCTGCTAGGACCTTCTGTTCTCTTGGATGGTTTACCTTTCACCATGGTGTATTTTTATCTTTTTCTATTTGAAAGTTGCTGTATAATCTTCTTCAGCCAGTCAGAGGTTTTAGTCTTGGTGCGACAGCAGTAATTACAGACAGAAAAATGAGATCTGTTAATATTCCTTTGAAAATTGGTTCTCTTCAAAGAGACTAACTAGGTGAGTGGCAACTTTATGTACAGTTTTGTCCTATTTTTCATTTAACTTCTTGGAGGAAGTAATCTTTCTAAATTACTTGCAGAACTTGAGGATAATTGCCTATGGCTACTTGAGTTACCAGTGGAGGCAAAGTTTAAACTCAGGTTTTGTACATTTTTGGTGTTGTCAGTCTCCTCTTCTATGTGACTAAACCACTTATTTAACTGTCATTTTGATTTTTATGTGTGGATTTTTTTGGCTTTGTTTTAGGATATTGTTTTTCAAAGCCAAAATTGCATGGACTTTGGGTGATTCTACCTTGTATTGCCCATTTTTCGTGAGTTTTTAAAGACCAGTTTCTTGTTGATTGTTTAAATAGCAGCTTTAGGCTGTTACTTATCTTGGAGTACTCCTCTGTAAAAAGAAAGATCTTTCAGTAGCTGGAGATTCAACATATAAACGTGTTTACCACAGTAGTTTGAAAGAATTAATGTCTTCTGTCATTCAGAAACTTGAAATTTTGCTACTTATGCTTTCTGTATTTGCCTCTTCAAAATGCAGAACCTGAATTACAGACCATCTTTTGTTTTTTCCAGCTATTTATATTGAAAGGCCATACTGTTTCTTGAAATAGAATCTAAAATAATAATTGTGAAATCAGTGGGAGTTCAAAAATACATCCAGGCTTCTCCCTTGCCCTGCTAGAGGATCAATACTAGCCTGCTTTCTAAAGATGGGCTAAATTTTAAAAACCTCTGGTGATGCACTTTATACAACTGGTCAGGTTTTATAGACATTGTTTTCTGTTGCTTCACTGTACTTACTATAGAGACTTCTTTTATCTGAGGTGAATTTTGCTTTCTGAAGCTTATTCCATGCACAGTAGAACAGGGTGATAGAATATTTTCTTTCTTTTAGAATTGCACATATTTAAATATTTTTATGTATTTAAAACAAATATGGTGTTGTTTAAGTCTTTTAAGTACAAACCTAAGTTGGTTTTGTTTGAGGAACACAAGAGAGAGTTTTCCAATTCTCTGCAAGTTTAGGGTCAAAATGGGTCAAAAAACAATTTAATTTTCAGTATCACTATGTCAAACCCCCTAATTTGCCAATAATGCCATAAGGGCTTTTTGTTTTGAATTTTTTAACCAGGAGTGGAAAAGGTATTCTGTTTTGGCTTGTAGCATACTCAAAATGTTTTCAGCACTTTCTTACACTTAGTTTTTCAAAGGTGGATTGTAGGTTTTGTCAGACAATGATACTTAGGTGACCAGTCAAAGCAGTAAGAAGCAGCAAGAGTAGAAAAATAGTAGCATCATCTATTCATTTGGATGAAAACACATTATTTTAAACACATGATGTTTAAATACAGGAGTATGCTCACTCTGTGTGCTTTAACTTCAGAAATGAAACCCAATGTATTTTTACGGCTGTGTCATGAGGAGATCAAAATAAAGTGTAGTAAGCTTTATATCATTATTCCATTCAGATATTGGTATTGTTAAATATTCAAAGATATTACTGTTTTCATTTTACTTCTACAGTAAAATGAAAACCTTTAAAAAGGAAGAGGAATGAAGCCCACATGAAGTCAGTACAATTACTCTGCCTCACAGAGATGTCTCCAGTTCCTTCCCTTGGCATCAAGCAGAAGTCTTAATAGAAGATAAGGGTGCTGCAGTCTCCTTATTCACAATGGCTGCAGCATTATTCCAAAAGCATTAATATCACTAAGGATTGTGGTGCTGCAATTTTTTTTTTTAGAACTAGGATCCTAGGAATGCTTGGGGTTTTTCCTGTTCCATAATGTAGAATGGGACTGGACACCATCATCTTTCCTTTGTTCTGTTCCTAAGAAAGGGAAGATGGCAAATGTTCTCAAGGCATTTAAGTATTTCAGGGACAGAAGTTGTGCAGGTGGTATATTCTTTTACACAATATTTTCAACCACTGAGCCTGTGGTTCTTGGATTCCAAAATATCTGGGCATATCTGTTTAATGGGTAAGCAGAAGAAAGTGAGGCTGGGGGAAAAATAACTGTGGGAAAAGTGGTTAAGTGTTCCTGTTCTAGGAAGACTTATCTTCAAAGTATATGCCACGTTGTGGAAATACAATGTAATTTATTCGATTGCAACTGCATATATGCAGAGGATATTTTCACACTTTTATCAAAGCTTTCTATGCACCTCACTCCACACTTCCATGCAAACACCGTAAGTGTCTAGGTTACTTTATGGATGAATAAACTTCAAATTTGTTTTGGGAAAAGTGAAATTCTTCTAAGCTGTGTGACCTAGACATAAACTGATAAAATTTAGCTCTGCGTATTTGTGTAAATCCTTTCATTTCAGTGTGGGGTGTTTTTCCCCAGTAAGTTCATAACTTGGGTTGCAAAGTTGCAGATTGAATTTTAATTTAATTTTTTTTTTTTTTTTTTAAATATAACTCTTTGAAAGAAGACAGTTTATAATGGCAGTCTTGGCAGAACTGCATGTCAGTGTGGTTTAGTGTATGTCCTCCTGTTGGCTGGTGAGACCGAGGGAGACAGACTGACTGCAGCTTGGGTTGAAAGGATGTGCCCGAGTAAGGAGATGTTTCCTGCCCTGAGAGCGAATGTGGAGGTTCAGTCAGATAAAGGAGGAGAGCAAGTGAGATTGGTGCTAGAAGGATTGTATTGTATTTGAAACTACTGTAATGAAATGGCAGCTTCTGTCATCAGAACAATTTGCCACATCTTTGTCAATATACAGGCAGGAGGACTACAAAAAAGTACTAGTTGGAATAAATAAGAAAGGGAATATAGTGATCTACATACACTTTTCACAGGAAGATAGGGAGAAATCATATAAACTACTTACATATGTGTATATGCATTTATTTTTAAGATGGCAACAGCTGAAATTTGACATCTCTTTTCAGAGTGCAGTTCAATAAACAAAGCATTTCTGTTTGCATCACATCTCCAGGCACCATCACTAAGACTTCAGTTCACTATAGAGATCTTTACATCCAAGCAAATAAATGCTTCTCGGCACATTTGCTGTCAAGTACTTTGTCTTCCAATCATGTTGTTTTGAAGAGATTGTAAAATAATAATTTTCAAGAATTTAATCTTTGAGTATATCTTCAAAAGCACTTGTTCATTTTTCCTTAATGTGTTGTTTTGAAGAGGAAGATTTTTGAACTTTTTTTTTTTTTAATTTGACTCACTGTTCCTTGAGTATTTTTAAATCTCACTAACTTTCTTGAAAGCAAAAACACTGTGGGTTTTTTTACCCTTTGGAAGTAGCGTATGAGCAGTTATCTGTTTTTAAATCTTAACTTATCCTCCCATAATGATCATACTTTTTTTTATTGCCAGTCATACATTTTTTACTATCTTAAGTGTAACTTTTTCTCCATTCCATTTTTGCTTGTGTAGTCTTTCTGATAAATTTACAAATTCAATGTAAACCCCATTACACTGTACATATCAATAACTTTCTCTGAGCACAAAACTTAATGGGCTGTGACAACTCTCTTGGACATAAAAATTGTTATTTTCTCTGCTTGTGAACAAAATAAATTGAAATAATTAGTTTTAAAGTTCCAATATATATGTCCACAACTTGGGATATCCGTGGCATTACAAGAGTGTATTTACTGTGGCTCATAACACTAAGAAGATGGTTTTGACTAATGAGGTGGGTTTTTTTCCTTGCACATGGTATTAATTTTGCAGGAGGGATGAAGCCGTGGCTTAACTAACTTTGACTTGTGAATTAGAATGCTTATTTAATTTCTTAAAATAAATAATCTGCTCCTATTGATAGATTTTCTTTTCTGTATGTGGGAAAAAATAAACAGAAATATCTTCTTACTTGGGTATATAGATACATGCCATCTTGTTAAAACCCATTAAATGCTCTGAAGTAACAAGTGACAGCACAAGAGGAAATGGCCTCAGGTTGCACCAGGGGAGGGTTAGGCTGGACATTAGGAAGAACTTTTTTTCACTGAAAGGGTTATCAAGCAGTAGAACAGGCTGCCTAGGGAAGTGGTTGAATCACCATCCCTGGCCATGTTTACTTAGGGAGGTGGTTTAGCAGTGGACATGTAGAATAAGGTTGATGGTTGGAATTGATTTTGAAGGTCTTCCCACCTAGATGCTTCTCTGATTCTAATGGTGTAGTCTATGTAATGTAATCCACCTTCTTTATTAGTTGTTTTGTGAGTTTCTCTAATAAGAAAATTATTTTTAAAGCTCTTTTTTTTTTTTCTTCACTGATTCTTTTTTATCTACAGCTCTTCGACTTTCTGGTTTCAACTGTTAATAAAGCTTGGGATTTTTTTTTAATGGGAGATGGTTCTGTCATTGTTAAATGCAGGTCAGAAGTTACAAGACTTCTTTCAATGACTGTTGCTTTTGTAGCAGTAAGCTCTTTCCTCTAGTGGGAAGTGCAAGACTAACATTTTTTTTTCCTTTTAGAAGACCCTGAAGTTTGATGGATCTGGCAGTATACTCCAAAACAAGAAAAAATTAATGTCTTTCTAGATACCATGGTTCTGACATTGATGCTATTTTTTTAAAAAAAAGTTATTTTAGTAGAAATTTGAAATATAAATATAACCAATTTAACTCTGTCTAATCTATTCAGTATACATGCGCCTAGACATCAGAAAGCTAATGTAAAGCTAAAGCTTTAAAGGGATTTTTAAAAAGATACAATTATCTGTATGATTTTTAAGTCTCATAAGAAATGTATTTTAGAACTTGCCAGTGATGGCTCATAATCACTTTGATATTTTGAGGAAAATGGTAGCTTTAAACACATGATACAGAATTTATTTTTAAAAATGTATTGTGCTTATACAGTTGATGGCTTTTATTTCCATAATGTTTTTTACTACATAATTATACATCTTAATTACGTAATTACCGTCATAATTATTATGTAATTACATGTAGTTCCACTAATTACAAAATCAGGAAGTGTAATTATCTACTAAAAACTTTCTGAAATCTTATTTGTTCACTAGAGATTATTTAAAAGACCAGTGACCTACTGAAGGTGGTGTACACCAGCTCTCCTTTTCCCTGTCTTCATGGTCAGCACAGTTTGAGAAGGTTATGGAAGAACATTCATGTCTTTAATTATTACTTCCCTTAAAATTAGGTTGGAAGCATCGACTGTATTGCCAGCAAATTTGCAACCTCTTAATTTTGTCATTGATGTTTTATATCTTCAAATTTTAAGGAAGATTATATGACTAAATTTACAGAAAGTTGCATAATTTCAGTTAGCACCTTTGTAACTTCATTATTTGTATTTTGATTGAGGGTATCCTCAGATATCTGGTGTCAGCTATAAAGATATTTGGAAAAGTACTGCTTATGGCCATTTATGTATATGGAGTGAAACCCTGACTCCCCAAAAGATAGAGTGAAATGCAGCTGATTTCTCATTGGCCAAAGAGTCATTTTAATAAGTAGAATGTTTGTGTCTGTGTTATGATTTCTTACTTAATATTCCACATACTTGGTCTAACCATGCAGTTTGAAACCAAGAATGGTTTACTGCATGTTAGAGGAGAGAAAATTAACGTTTAGGACATTTTACAGTTCTTCTGTCCTGATACTTCACTGAGCAGGTAAAAACTGTTTTCCGTATATTAAATAAGTCATGCACAACCTTTGGTAGAATGAATGAAGGAAAAGAATGTCATAAAGTGTTAGATTTGGTGATTTTTTTCATTCTGTAACACAGTTATATATCAAAACGACATCAGAAGTAGAAAGTGTCTCTCACAGTCATCATGACAGCAAGGATGCATTTATTATCACAGTATTAAAGCAAACAAGCAAGGGGAAAATACTTCCAGTAACAGAAAACAGAATTCATGTGAAAGAGATGTTGAAACAATGTCAGTTATCACAGTTTGTGATACTAATGAAAAGGGAGAAAATGGTGATCTCTGGAAGAGAGGGGAAATGGTGAAATAGAAACGTGAAGAGAGCAGGTTACTGGAATATTGAAATTTCAGTGGAATGCATCAAGATTTAACCACTGTGTTGGCACGTGTATCAGTGTGTAATTTTTCTGTGCTTATTGCATAAGGCAACTGTTTTACTGTATACTTGCCAAAAGCTATTTTAAGCTCCCAATCTTGGCCTGAGTGTGTAGGTGATATAAATCTGTCATCTTCTTGATGTTATATGTAATTATTGGAACTTGCATCCTCAGAGCATACAAGTCCTAAAGAGAATTTGTCTCCAGATCAATCTGAATTGTATTGGCCTTTAAAAGAAACACACAGTCATTATTTGCAAACACAGAATGTGAAAACAGAGTCCTCATTTGATCTCCAAGATTTAAATTAATGCTGCAAATAAAATTATTTTAATTATTATACTTACTGTAGTATAATAACTGCACAGGAGACATTTCTATTGAAATATCTTTCTGTATCCTTAACAAACAAAGGATTTATATCAAAGACACGATGAAAATATACTCTTTTCTCTAAGAAATGGATGGAGATAAATTATTTTCCCTGTGAAGGACTAGAAGGCCATGTAGAGAATAGCATAATGGAAAATATTTGTTTTATCCCATAGGGGACACAAAAAGTGGCATCATATATATATAAAAATGCAGCACAAGACAGAGAAGTCTCTAAATGCAGCTTAAATTTGGTTTATTATATAAAAAATTACTTCTTTTTATAAAGGAGTATTACATCTGTGTCATCTCTCCATCAGAAAAATGTGAGGGTATCAACCAATCCAGATTGATTTATTTTGGGGGAGAGGAGGTTTCAGGCTACTGTAATTCCAGATTTTGAAAATAAGTGTTCTGCAACAGGCCAAAATGTGGCTCAGCCTTAAAGAAAAAATAATGCAGCAGCATGTTCTGTCCTGGCTTGTCCCCCTTCTGTGATAGGGCTTAGATGGGTGAGAGGGGCAGCTGGTCAGGGTAGAGAGGCCTTTGTTTGTTTTTATCTAGCAGAAATGAGTTTGGAAGAAGTTGATTTGATCCTGCCAGGATTACAACTGTCAAATGCATATCAAAATGTTTTCCTATCTTATATTATTTAACTCAGAGTATAATAATGTAATTATTTTGACATTAAATCGTTATGTACTGTGGTATTTCCACTTATCTTTAAATAGACATTTTTCACTTTGTGAGAGATGTGTGCAGTAAGACAAAACAAAAAAAAAAGAATAAAAAGAAGTGAGTGACAGCGTAACCTAGTTGATTTAGATGATAAAAACAAATAATATTTGACATTAATAGAGTTTTACAGACTTGGAATTAAGACATTTAGCTACTTGTGATATTGTTTTATATTTCTGCTGTAACAATGTTGCATAAACAGCCAGCAGAACATAACAGTAAGCACATTTATCATATTAATGTTTCCTTTAGAAATTGTGTTATATATTCTGGGGGAAGGGCAAGGAAGCAGTAGGGGGAAATTTAAAAATTTGTAGTGTTTTTATACTGTTCATAAATCATGTCCATGATTAGACATTCTGTTTTTTGTTGGTTTGTGGTTTGTTTGGGTTTTTTTGGCTAGAGCTGAGTCATTACAAGTTCATTACTGAGTTCATTACAAGCTCTTCCAACATGAGGCTAGGTTTCAGAAAGTGAAGATATTCCTAAGTGGAAAGGAAGAAGCAGTTCAAGTTATAGCAACCACTGTAAAATGTTTGTCTTAAACTAGTATAGTACCTAATGCATGCAGGATAAGAGAGTCACCTGCAGTCCCATTGCATGGGTTAATTCAGGTTTTTCTTCTTTCAGTTCTGTTCACTGCCTTTTAAGTGTGAAATATGATCAATGGGATAGTTCAGCTTTTGGGCTGTTGTTTGGGTTTTGGTTTTGTTTTTTTTGTGTTTGTTTTTTGGTTGGTTTTTTGGTTGGTTTTTTTTTTCAGAAATGATAGGCTTGCTGACCTTTCAGGAATTCTTATTTGCACCTTTTTCTTTTCTTTTTTTTTATTATTTTATTTTTTAGAGATGGCTGGAAATAGCTGCATACTGCAGACTCCCATCCTTCCGGGGATTGAGGTGCTTGGCACTTCACTGTCACTAAAGCTCTAGACCTGTCATAGAGTTAGCATCCTTCACCAAAAATTAGATGTGCAAGGAGAATACACTCAGAATTTACAAAGGTTTTATTATTATTAAATTTACTTATATCATTATACTTATTACTTATTTATACTTAGCATTACTTATTATTATACACACAGATTACCACAGGATAAGGTCATTACCATGGTAAAGCCTTATGTTACACATTCATATGTTGGTATGCCTTTCAGTTACTTGTCTGTGTGTGTCTATCCTGACTCTAGAAACAATATTAGTGATTCACCATTACACTTCAGAAATTATGTTGCACTTTGAGAGGATTTGAGTTGTTGAGGATTTTATGGTAGCATAGCAATTACAGAGTAAACACTTGGGTTTTTTTTATGAGGGAGTAAAGTGTTGTGGGGTTTATTTATTTGTTTGGTCTTTGCTTCTGAAAATACAGGTAAAAAGCTTCCAGTTGTCACATCAAAATCCATGGCACTATGTTAGTACTGTAATCAGGGGCACACAAAATATTAATGCTAAGGTAGCATTTTTATTAGGCTGTCGTAGGGATTCAGTGTGGATTTATTTTTGTTGAACAGGTTGTATTTTATAAATGAAAGGAGAAATGCTTGTTCTGAATTACAAAAGGAAAGAGCATTATTCCAAAAGAAGAAAGACATAAAGGAACAAAACAGATGTATGAAGTAAATTTGACAAAAAACTATCCTAAAATTCACAATACACAAAATGAGAGAAGAGTCCTGAGAAATAGAAGTGTTGAAGGATTTGGAAAGGCAGTAATAAATTAATTTGCAATACAGCTTAACAGTCTGCTGCAAAATGTAGCCTTTATTTTTATGGGTTGTTTGAACCCAGTGAGGTTAAAATTAGGTCCTGCATTTCCAGTAGGAGCTCCCCAAACTTTGAATTTCATTGTGGTTTTACCTGTCATTCTGTGAGAAGTTTTTCTTGATTAGGGAAGTGTTGAAAAGGATCTGTATGTACAGATTATTGAAAATGGTTGCACAATTGTAGGCAGAGCCTTGCATTGGCATTAGTCATCTCTGAAAGGATTCTAGAGTTGGGTTAGTTTTGAAATCAGGTAATTTTGTATCATCTTGTTCTGGATTTGTAAAGAGAGGAAGGGAAAAAGTCTCTGGGAAAGTAGGTCGTAAAGAAGGGGTTTTTTAATGTCCTCTAAACATAAAATACTGAAGGAAGTTTCTCTTTGCATATATCAGCAGCTTTACAGATGGAGTACATCCTTCTTGGGATGTTTCTTCAAGCAGTTGCAAGCTGTTTTTTGAAATGTCTGGAGTAGGCTGGTATTTCTGTTGAATAGTACATTTTTGAAGGCCATTATTATGATAAACCATGTTCTTAGCATAATTCAAATTGGTATATATATACTTTGGTTTTAAAAATTGAGTTATTTTGCAGACTGAACTACAAACTGCCCTCAGGAAAAAAAAAAATACTGTTGAACTTACATAGAAATGTTTACATTTTAGACTTTCCAACAGTGAGGGTGCTCTGTGTCACCAACTGGGTCTAATGGAGAGGCCCAAGGAATACCTGAAGGTCAAATAAACTTTTCATTATAAAGCAAAGCTCTCTAGTGCAACATAGTCCAATTATAAAGATAATCTAAATCACACCAGTGACAGGCCTTTTATACAATAAGAAGCCACCCTTTTTAGCTGATAAACATTACCTTTAAAAAGAGAGAGTGAGTGATGGGTTAGGAAATAAGCTACTGTAGGCAATAGCAGTGAGCTCAGGAATTAGGAGGGGTACACATAGAGGTTTTCCTCCCTTTAGAGGAAATCCATCGGATGCTTTGCTTTGGTAGATGCAAACTGGGGAGGAGACTGAACAGAAGATACTTCATCTTTCCATGTGTAGGATTTTCTACTCATCCATACATGATCCTCCACTAGTTTTGTCTCCCAGACAGTGTCATCTACAGGTTGATATTTGAGACAAAATTTGTCACTCGCTATACATGTGCAACAATGAGGTCCTAGTAGAGATGTGAATACTCCTAAGATATTCCTGAATACTCCTAAAATATTAAATACCTCAAAAATCTAAAGGGTCAGATTTCAGATTTGCACTTTCTCAAGTTAGCAGCATGTTTTGCAGACAGTGTCTGCTTTTAGCAGTGAAAACACCTCGTATTTAGAGTTACTACCAAGGGTACCAAGGCCACTGCTAGAACTTGTGTATCACACTGAGGGGTGCAGAAAGTGAAAGACTACAACTGCAGGGAGGAGTGGACAGGACAGATGACCCCAAACTGACCAACGAGGTATTCCAGCCCATAGACATCATATCCAGTCTAGAAAGCTCAGGGGTCCAGAGGGTCTCTCTGGATCTCGCTCTTGTTCTCTCTGGGGGAGAATGCATGGAGAGAAAGGCACACAGGCTGAGCTAGCAGGCTAAGCAGCTAACTGGTGGGTTAGGCTCTCAGTTCAGGCTGTTGGCATTCTTCCCCTCTTGAGGGGGTTCTCTCTCAGAGCACCAAGGAGGACTCTGTCCATACTGCCTTCGATCCCCATCGGTGTGTTCCTGAACCCAGAGCCAGAATCCAGCTCCTGAACGCAGCTCCCGTCTGCTGCGGGGCCCAGTCTGGGACTCTCCCTGTGCCAACTTCACAGCATCAGTGACGGTGACGTAATTACCATCAGGGTGGTTGGGTTCAGTACTGCTTTTGTACATATTTGTATCTATTTCATTATTATTATTACTTTCATTTTCATTAAATTGTTCTCGTTTCCTTTTCTAATCACTAAGTCTCTCTCCTTATTCCTTTTCTCTTCCCCTTTGGGGAGGGAGGGGTGTTAAAAGAGAGCATCTGTTATCGGTCTGGGCTGCCCTGACCCTAAACTGTGACAATCTCAAAGTTCAAGCATTTGTGTATTAGTTTATTAGCCTGTGCTCCACTGTGTAGTGGAGAGAATTGGACAGTTCCAGGACATGAATCATCTAATTTCATCTATACTCATGTAGTATGGATCACACCTGAGAAATCACTCCTCTTTGTTTCATTGGTTATAAAGGAGATACAGAGTGACTGGTTCAGAACTAGAAAGTGGTATTTCTTAAAAATTTATACCAGAGATATGCTCCATTAATTTGCCATGTTAGGTGTCAAATGTGGAAAATTGTTGCAAACAGTACTTCAGTCACCTCAAGGTTTTTCATCAAACAATTAAAAATAACATGGAAGTAGTTTATTCTTCTACAGTTGCAACTTCTACTGACTAATGCAAAGTGAAAAGAGGAAGAACATGTTGCTCTGAAATAAATCACTTCTGCATCCCAGAATAACCTATTTCTGAAGTGTATTTAGCTAATTGTAAAGATTCGGGGAAAGTCATCTAGTCACAAAAGGTAACCATGAGGAGACAGAATGCTGTAACTCCCACCACTTCTTCAGAAAAGTCCATCATGAGATCTGGAAAACAGCCTGTTTAAAAGTCACTTTCAGAACAGAGTTCTGGCTGCTGTCATGGGAGCAGGCTGTTGTTTCATGGTTATTTGTAGAAAAAAGCAGAGGGTGTAATTCTTATAAGCCCCTTCTATTTTTCAAAGGCACAAATCTAGACAGTAAACTTCTTGTATAGGGTCATTTGGAAATTAATTTTCAATCTTCCAGGTGAATAGCTATTATCCATTAATAGCTATTCTTTACCCACAAAAGATTTTAGCAGCTAAAAGCCAACTCCATCAACCTCTGCTTTTTCATATTCAGTAAATACAGGGATTGTGATAACTCCAGACGAAGTTATCCCAAGGAGGAGTTTAATATTCTACAGATCATAGCACATAATCTTTCTTCTTTCTGCTTGAATGTCAAGCATAAAAAAAGGAAAAAAATACATTTACAAAGTTGATTTAAGAAAGCCATTTAAAATATATTTCCTTAGAGCAGCCTCAGAGAATCCATTATTTTACTTGTAAACCCTGTTTAAGGAGGGTGGAACACAAAAGGCACACACGGATTTCTAAGTGTATCAAGTTAGTACACTAAGATCAAAGGCTATCTCTGCATGAGGGACTTTGCACATTCTTTTCCAGATCAGCTGCAACATCAAGGACAGGAAAATCTGCAAAGCATTTTGTTTGCTATGTGTTCAATCTCCTGTCATCTGCTAATGCAGTCTTTGTCAGAAAGTACTTAATGTTGTGGTACCCAAGTAACCTGCTTCCCTGTCTCACATCCATTGTTCTGTTGAATACGTATCTTCTATATTCCCTGTTCAAAATTGTTGACTTTTCGCAAATGGGAGATGATCAGCAGACATGCTTCCCTAGAGAGGCAAGAAAACAAATGTACTGACATTCTAGCAGTGGAGCTGGTTGCATCAGTGGGACAGAGTACATTGTTGTGTCCTTGATGTAAATAATTGGCAGCTGAGCCTGTGATCTCTTACTATTTCGGAACGGCTGGCCTGACGTTCCACTGAAGGGCAGGACAGAAGATACAAATTCTTGTAGATTGTATGGATGGGGGTCTTTGAAAAGAAAGAATTTGCTGACCCCTGTATCAGAATAGCTGCAGGTGTGTGTTTTACCCACTTCTGTAGTGTCTTGTGATGAATTGGGAGGATTTGGGAGGAGCGTACTGTGAGAAACAAGAAAATAAAAGAGAAATTGGTTTTAAAGATATTTAAATGTTTGTGTTTTGTTTTCTTTTGGGGTTGATCAATGTGTTAGAATAAATGATCTCATAATGTGGCTGCTATGTTAGAGCAGAGGTGATGTTCCTGTGAATGTTGGGTGATTCTTCGTCTTCTCAACGGTGTTTCCCCAGAGTTGCAAGTTAAAGTTGTCAGGGAGTAGTTTGTTGAATTTGCTTTGTGAAACCTTGCTTTTCGAGAGATTTGCTTAAGCTGCTCTCAAGAAGAGGGTATAAGCTTCACCAGGAGTGGACAACAGTCAGTTGGTGGCTTTCTGTGCGCATTTTGTGAACTTTGAGTATTTCTTGGATTCCTTCATCTTTGATACAGTCTCACTAAACTATGAATGGGTAACACAAGTTTGCCAGAAATGGCTTCTTTTTTTCCCCCAGTTAATCTCTCCCCAGTTGATCTTGTACATGTGAAGTTTACTGTACTGAAAGCCTTCCCTTGCATTTAGTGTGCAGGACCCTGACAAGAGATAGTTAACAATGGAGTATTTCAGCTGTTGCTCTATGATGGAGGAAAAGTTGTCCCTCTTTCAGTGTGTGCTGGGATGGTTTTTGCATATCTTTTGCACTGTTGACATAACAGAGTTTATAAAATGACATTGGTAAACCAGTGAGCACCAGGATATTGGATGTTCCTGGTCTCGGCTACTAATGGTAATGAATATCAGGTGTCTGTTATGCCAACAGCTCACGAAAGCAGCTGTTTCCTCAGGAAGCTTGACTCTCTAATTCTGAGAAATTTTCTAAGAGAAAGTACTTGCTAATGACTAGTCAGTAAAAGAGGAAGAGTTAAAATGTTAAAAGAGTTTGTTTTGTTATTTTTAATACTGTGTTGGTAGAGCACATGAGTGTATCCAGCAAGATCAGTATATTGGCAGTTTCTTCTGTTCCGATCCACAGCTGGAAGGTGCATAGACAGCTGTCATGTAGCTACTGGTGTATGTACCAATAGATATTGGTTCCCTGCAAGCAAGTATTTCAATAATTAGATGTTTTTCTTCTAAAGGATGGTGTAAGACTCTCTCTGCATGTGGTCCAAAAGAATCCTGTGTTGAGCAGCCATTCCGGAAATTTATCTGACTTCACATGTTCTTTGGGATTTTTTTCTGGTCTTAGGTATATCACTAAGAATTGCCTATTTGTCAAGCTCTTCAGAGCTGTCAGATAAACATTTGATTTAAGGTGGGCAGGGGTTCTTGAAATGTTTTTCATTTTTGAGCATAGCGTGTACTCTTTCCAGATAGAAAGGAAATAGACTTTTTCATCTTGCCTTTTTTCTTGGTGCTTTGGGGATCTGTTTTGTCTCCTAATGTGTAAAATATTGTGTGGGAAGTAGGTGAAGGTGAGTAATGTTGAAAATGACAGATGTTTGAGACTGTCACAAAAGCTTTAATTTTAAAATGTGTTGTAATGTTGGTATGTAGCTCACGGTCTACAGCTTAACTTGGGATAAAGCTAGCTGCTACCAAATACTTGAAAAAAGTAATTAGTAAGTTGTGCCAAGTGATTATTAAATATATATTTATCTGTTTCAAGCGTTTTTGGATTAAATACCTCATATGGCAGTTGTTCTTTGACCAAGGGCTTTGTGGTTTCATCATAAGCAAAATAAAGCAACAGTATTTAATTCTGACCTTGTGTTCATCCAAAACTAGGTCATAAACAGCTTTTTTTTTTTTAATAGTTGAACTTCCATGCAGCAGCAGATTCTTTAGTCTGTTGTCATCTTCCCTATTTTAGTGACAGAGCAGTTTGCTTTCGGGTGACTTGTTTTACTTTTTTAATTCTGTCATTATGCAAAACGTTGTGGGAAAATAAATTCCTCAAGTTGGCAATGATAACAATTTGAGTAAGTAAATGGCAACTGAATTCCAAGCTTCCAACAGCACTGATATACCTGTCATGGTTTTAGGGTCAGGGCAGCCCAGACTGATAACAGATGCACTCTTTTAACCCCCCTCCCTTCCCAAAAGGGGAAGAGAAAGGAATAAGGGAGAGAGAGACTTAGCGATTGGAAAAGGAAACAAGAACAATTTAATGAAAATGAAAATAATAATAATGAAATAGATTCTAATATGTACAAAAGCAGTACTGAACCCAACCCCCCTGATGGTAATTACGTCACCGTCACTGATGCTGTGAAGTTGGCACAGGGAGAGTCCCAGACTGGG